>REGM01000193.1:211574-258800 GCA_004194415.1 Aurelia aurita | reverse complement strand
TATCGTTAATTTAACGTGCGTGTTGTAAACAACAAACCCACCGTCAAAAATTTATAACCGTGAATTTCTCGACGGGGAAATAAAAATTTCAGCGGGGAAAACAACAGAAACAAGGCGGGGAAAACTTTTGAACTCAAACTTGGCGGGGAAACAAATTTTCTTGGCGGGTCATCATTTCACCTTGGCGGGGAAGCGTTTCAGCGGGGTCGTTACTGGGGGGTGCTCTATATGGCAGCTTCGCTGGGCGCTGCGCGCCGCTGCGCTGCAACTATGCAAGATG
The DNA here is from genome assembly GCA_004194415.1 of Aurelia aurita. Taxonomy (NCBI): domain Eukaryota; kingdom Metazoa; phylum Cnidaria; class Scyphozoa; order Semaeostomeae; family Ulmaridae; genus Aurelia; species Aurelia aurita. Next base: position 258,520 of record REGM01000193.1, on the reverse strand, counting down.
GAGGTATGGAGGTCGCTCTATCGGAACCACAGTTAAAAGAGGAGGGAAATATTGCGTAGCTGGTACACCAGAAGATAGAAGTTGTCAGAACAGAAGCTATACACACGGATTTTCGATGCACAAGTTTCCAAAAAACGAAGAAACACGAAAGAAGTGGACAAATTTCGTTCGTAGCCATCGGCCTAACTTTTCGGCAACTGCCAGCTCCACATCCCATCTTTGGTCGGTTCATTTCGGCAAGCCAACATGCTTCACAAGAAGACAATATATTGAAATCAAGGGAGTTACCTTTAATAGGACTCTCCAACCTGGTGCAATTGTGGAGAATTTGAGTAATTTGTAGAACATTCTAGGCATTAGGACACATTTAGTGACAGTTAATTACCTTAGCTTTGTTCGCTATTTAATTGACAGCATGTTTAATCAGCAATACGTAAACAACATATTTGTATCTGTAGTCATCGTGTAGTTGTAGACCGCCATTTAGGCCTATACTGGCAAAAGTTACTATGCTTTTGAAGAAGCATGTACATTTTCAAAAAATTTAACTAGTGCTGTAAAAAGTATTGGTGCTCATTTAATTCTATGGGAACTTGGTTACATACTGAAATAAGAGTCTTGATCAACATGATGCATCCCTTGTATATTTGAAGTGGTTGCTCATTTGAGGATTTATGATACCCGCTCCATGTGCCATCTTTTTAAAAATTACAAGGAGCCCGGAAGTCAGCAGCATTTTGTGATGACAAATTTTGTTTCAGTGGAAGAAAAACAACAACTCTTGGAAATCAAAGGCACAGAAAAAAGCAGAAGAAGTAGCAACACATGCAACGCAAAAGAAGGCACCCCATTGTAAAATATGTCACAATTGCCAACAAAAGGTCACCCTTGTGGATGCTGTACTAATGTGATTTGAGACAATCAAGATATAATGTTTTGCTATCATTTTAGCAGTGGAAAGTCTTGTGGTCTGACACAATTTCAATGTATGCTTTGAAAAGCATAACCATTTATGAAATATTCTACTGAAAGCTTTTCATCTGACGCTCTCCAGAGTATGGAACATCAGATGATGACCAAAAGATGAAAGAAGAGTTTATTTATTGATTTAGGAAATTTTAGTACGGTGGGCTGATCAAAGTTGAAAACATATAAATAAAGAGTATATAATGCTACTATTTGTCCCTATTTGTGTTCTTCAGTTGTTGCATAGCCTGTTGCACCTCCAGTGGGAAATTGCATCCTGATTTCATGGTAACTGCATGCTGGGAGAGTTCTGGTATTATCTCAGCCCCGTTGGCCAAAAATCCACCTCACTATCCATCTAAGTGCAACTGCTTGAGCATATCTACAAAGGAAAATATAATTTCTTAATGTTGTGTTTTCTTTGCACAGAAATTGAATCACATGGATACTAAATTATATGCATACTAGGCTTGCCGCGCGTCGCCTGCGGCGCCGCGCCGGCCCGCCGTCGTGCTTCGCATTCGTTAGAGAAGAAAAGAGAAGCTCTATCTAGCCCCTCTCTATTACGTCCTCTATCTAATAAGCCCTTTTCTTTGAAGCTAAAATTTGAATATCTGTTAAGTCTTCTCCATTAATTGCCCCTCTCTTATATGGAACACAAAAGGCTTCTAAATATCCTCCATCTATTGAACCAAAATAATGTAAATCGCAATTTCCGTGTGATTTGGGTTCATCACTACGTTGAATTTGTGAGCTTTACTTGCAAAGTAGTTTGTTGATTCTGGAAAATATAAAGTAACGACCCAAAACCTATCATTGCTAGCCTTGACTTTGTGGATAAGTCCTTTCTCTAATAAACCCTCTCTTTAAGGCCCCCTCTGTAGCCTTCGAAAATTGAGAAGCCTCCCGGGGAGGGTCTTAATAGGGCTTTTACAATATTTGTCTGTGTGCTGTTTTTTTATGTCTATATTACGCGTACTTGTAAGAACACTGGCGAAGAAGGATAGGAGTGCAATATGGAGATACATTTGAAAGCAATGTCAAGGGTTGATATTAACGTTATGTATATTTTGTTGGCATATTGAATTAGCATTCAATACCACTCCTATGTCCATTCCGTTTCTCTCCTTCGTTTCATCTTCCTCTTTCCACTCTTTATAAATTTTATCGCCTTCGAAACTGTTGCTATATCCCTACTCTTTACAAATCTATATATTCAATATATCCACTTTGCAAATTAATCGTTGAAAATGGGCAATTTAGCAACAGCTCTGCGAGAAAATACGGTTTCGATCTTAGTGGCATATACTAAGCGAAGATCCATTGCAGTCTCTCTAACATTTTTCCTGCTTGCTGTGCTTTCTCCATTTTCAAAACTCAGTACAAATTCTTTTTGCCAACTTTTTCCAGTTGTTGTCTCTCATTTTAGTTTTACTTTCTTTATATTTCATATGCTAGTTGTCCTTAAAATTGCTTCATTTCTTGTGCACAATGTGCTATGTATTGTACTCTGTAAGTATTCCGTNGGATTGAATCCCAGTCGATAGAGGAAATATCAGAAAGGAAACTATTCTGGTCAAAGTCCTTCATTTGACGGGTAGTAATTTTTTTGTGCTGTCCTTTTAAGGCTCCACGGTACTTCCGAACGCAGAAGATCATATAATGATCACTTAGCGACACCTTCAAAACGCCTGATTCGACGATATTGTTAGCAGCACTAACTGCAATATGGTCTATCAAAGTTGACGTGTGACAGGTTTCCCTGGTTGGTTCACTTATCAACTGTGTTAGGCCATACAACTGATAAAGTTCTACGATTCGTTTCGTGTTGTTAATTATTTAATTATGCTTTTGTCAAACTAACAATTTGCTTATAATTTTTGTCAAACTAACAAATGGGAAGTTAGTGTTTATCAGCTGGACATTTTGTGCTGAATCTTCAAACCTTTTTTAAACAACTTTCAGTACTTGGCAAAATGCTAAGTTTCTTTTAAAAATACTTGTACTTCGCTTGTTTGCTGTTGTTCCTTGCTGTACCTATTCTCTTATAAAGAGACAATAAAAAAATCAGCAAAAACAGCGTTAAAAACTACTTTAACCCTATTAATACCGGGCTTTAAAAATTTGTGACAAAGAGCTTGAAGTAGTCCAAAGAACCAAATACCTTGGCCTACAGATTGACAGCACTCTCGATTGGAAAGAACAAATCAAAGCAGTTTCCACTAAAGTTTCCAGAGCTGTCGGCTTCTTGAAATATGCCAAGTATTTCCTGCCAAAGGAAACCTTAAAAACTCTCTACACAGGTATAGTGGAGCCCCACTTTCGATATTGCTGCTCTGTGTGGGGCTGCTGTGGCTCAATGGAAATTAAGCAGTTGCAAAAACTTCAAAATCGCGCTGCTAGGGTAATAACAAATAGCAGCTTTGATGCCCCAAGCAGACCACTTATCCAAGAGCTTGAATGACAGCCATTGAAGAACTTATAAGTTGTGAAACTAAAACATTGGTTTACAAGTCCTTGCATGAGTTGGCTCCAGAATACCTGTGTACTCTTTTCACCCGTAACTCGCAGTGTGCTTCCCACAGCCTCCGTAATACAATGACAGACCTGAGACTGCCCAAGAAAAAATCAGCAAATGGGCAAAAATGTTTTTCTTATAGAGGAGCAAAATCGTGGAATAGCCTCTCAGCTGAGTCGAAGCAGGCATCATCACTAAGTAGGTTTAAGCATACTATTTACTATTTACTGTTTTTCTGTTTATTATAAATATGTAAATATGTATATTGCTGTAAATAGGTTTTTAAAATTATGGTTTTTTTAGTATCTATTGTAATTTTTTTAGTTAGAGGGCCCCTTGAAAATCAGCTCTGCTGAAGGGCAACCCTCAAAATGAAATGAAAATGAAATGAAATGAAATACATATGCTGAACGTTTTTCTCCGATATGTATACTTTTCCAGATTGACTCAAATAATTGTCATCATTTTGAGTAAACTCTTGTTCCTTAAACAATCTGTTCCCGTAAAAATTAATTTGAGAGTTTTACGTTGTTCAGAGAATTATCTCAAATTCACAACTCCCAAGTTTTTACAGGAGGCGGTTTTGTTACCCTGTTAGAGGTAGACTGGAAGCAATGGCGATTACTTTGAGTTGATGTAAAAGCTTAAAAACAGGGCTAGTCTATTTTCTATTACCTGAACATTTCTATGGATGGTTGTGTGATGGTTAGAAATCTAAGTTTGCTCTTCAGACGTACTTGATTACAATTTTGGTTGCAGTATAACTTTTAATACTGTTCCATGGTATCTCACCAAACAGAGTAAATTTTTTCTGGGTAACCCGTTAGATGTAAGTTAAGTTAGCGATTTTGGATTATAGCAGACCACGATTTAGGCTATTACAGCGGATTCTTTATTATCAGATTGGACTAAAGTTCTATATACTTTGAATTTTGTCGGCACACTGTTCGCTGTTATAGATATTTTTTATAATTTTATAGCGAAATTGAAATAGTTTTTGGTGATTTTGTAGATTTGCAAGTAGCAAGAAATTCGCTGGCAAGAAATCACTTCTCCTTACTTGAAATGTGCCTGCTTGTAGAAGCAGCTTTAAATGTTTGTTTGAGCGTTGGGGGTAATATCTCTCTAGATATGATCTTTGATCTCCAGGTTTCCTTGTTGGTTTCCTTGAAAACTGAGCCTGTTATCTCGGGGAAGAATCGTTTTCGACAAAATCATCATGATTTGAGCAAATGTAACGTATTTGTACATGTCTGGCAACAGTTATATCAGCAAAGTAACCAATCCTGGAAAGAGAAAACCGTTTACCAATCATGTGTTAAAAGTTTTCCAATTTGTTTGTGTTTGCTCTGTATTCACGGTGATCACTAAGGTCATGCACACTGCTATTGCGCGACTAGTGCCTGTCTATAAACAATCAATTCACATGCACTCAAGCGTAAAGATATGCTCCCAGGAGGATTATCTCTAGTCGCTTAATTTCCAATAGCATATAATTACAGAAAAATTTACCGAAATTTATACAAACTAAACGAAAATGGCCGTTAGGCCGTCTTACTTGCTGCTAGGTGTTCTCATTGCAAATTTATTATTAGCTACATATGCGAAGCATGTTATCGTCAAAAGAGATTTGATCGAGGACGATGAACCTGTATCAGACAAATTATCGTTAGACACTATCGAAGATACTGCAGCTTTAAGAAGTCAGCCTCAAAAGAGAGATATTCTATCACAGTCTCCTTACACACATGTAGTCTCGCCGGGCAAAATTGTTGACGAAGAAGCCGAGGAAGACAGTGATCCAGATGGCGACGATGATGCAAGCGGAGATGTTTCAGGTTCAGGGTTTCAACGAGAAATTGTTACCGATGCAGACGCCGAAGATGCTGATGGAAAGTCGGAAAATGCCGATGAGAATTCTGAAGAATCAAACGCCGATGAATCCGAGGATACAGCAAAAAATGACGAGTCTAGTAATGCAAACGCGGGTTCAGAAACTACCGGAACTGACCCTGAAACCGAAGCTAACAAAGAAACGAAGCGACAATTTATCGCTCATCCACATTCGCGCTTCTACTCACATCCTGGCTATGTTTACCTGAAAGCGCCGCCAATCCGACAAAAAACGATTGTAACTACTCGTATACCGAGACCACCAATTATGATGTCGTACAAACAGTTTTTACGACGATTAGCACACGAACGTATGCATGGTTTTCACGCCCCTTCATATCACGCAGAAGATGGCGATGATGATGATTACGACCATGAACATGAACATGAGCACGATGAAGGTATGTTTATTTTTATTTGGCTGCCGCCATACGACTTGGGCAAGTTCATGGTTTCGGCGACTGTTCGTGAAGTCTTCGTTATGTAATGCGATAGGTAATTGGCAGGGTATCCCTCAGCTACGAAATACCGAGGATGTCTGAAAAATGCTAATATTTTTAAGAGGCCAAATGGCACGAAATAGACAAATTATGTACGATAGAGGAATGCAAGGTCCTGTTTATAGGAAAAGCATACGACATTCAGAGGTGCAAATTCAACAGGCCGTTAAACTGTAGTCTATCTTTCAGACATCAGTTGTTTTCAGGTTGGTAGGATTTTGCAGCTTTTCAATCTACCCATAGTACTTTCTAATGTTTCTAAGGCAAACCTAATGTACTTGTACTTTAGTTTGCAAGTTGCAGATTTGTGAATTTTGATATTTTTAAGTAAATTCATTAATTGCCAAATACTAAGGGACATTTTATTGTTGAAATCAATCATATAATTCTATCCAACGAATCAGTTTCAAAGTTAATCTTTCCATATTTTAAAAGAAAGGACAAGCTAAGTGAGTTGACTTACAATATATACATTTAAGAAAAAGTAAGAGATCTAATTACCTGTATACACAAATTTACAGGCAAAAGCTAAAGCCTAATCCATAAATACCCGCAGGTTAAGATGGCAGGGATAGCAATATAAAGGTCAATGCGACCTTGTTTCCATAATGGTCCCTCGTTTTATTTTAATTTGGTATGAATCTTTGAAGGTCATTGTGAAAGCGATCCATGCATGAATGGGGGAACTTGCAATGAGGTCAGAGATGGTTATGAATGTATTTGTCCTAATGGATACAAAGGCAGCGACTGCGAAGGTATGTTTAGATTGAAGTTTGATTGTTTTTTATTACAACAATTTGAAATGTTGTGATTGCCCCGCGCCGAAGCGGGGCTTTCTTAGAACAACGCGCGTAAAGAGAACAAAAGGTGCTGTGGACTCCAAATCTCGAGAAATTTCGACCGGTTTGCCATCAGAAAACCAGTTCAAAAAACCAGTTTTTCCTGAATTTTCAAAGGCATTGTTTTGATGGCCAATCATGCCTGAGAAATTAGATGAAAGCAAAAGGCTTTGTTCCTCGTTGCCATTGACGTCAACACTATCTCGTGATGAAAATAGGTTTGTTTGCACCAAAGACTGATTACGAGGCTTTGTTCGAAACAGCGAGCCGGGAACGGGGAACAGGGAATGGAGCGGGAACGGGTCGAGGGAAAAAATGCAAGGGAAGGGAATAACTTGAAAGGAGCGTTTATAATATGTTTATGTTTATAAAGAATATGTTTATAAGTGTAGCCAATAGGTTGTTTTGTTGCTTTAGCTTCTATAAAGAAATATTTGGAGCACGGGGATTTTATCACTCCATACCCATAGATTACTTCAATTCGATCAAAATTATTGGGGAAGGTGAGGGGCACTATAGTATTTACTATTGCTAGTCGTAATNCTGATTACGAGGCTTTGTTCGAAACAGCGAGCCGGGAACGGGGAACAGGGAATGGAGCGGGAACGGGTCGAGGGAAAAAATGCAAGGGAAGGGAATAACTTGAAAGGAGCGTTTATAATATGTTTATGTTTATAAAGAATATGTTTATAAGTGTAGCCAATAGGTTGTTTTGTTGCTTTAGCTTCTATAAAGAAATATTTGGAGCACGGGGATTTTATCACTCCATACCCATAGATTACTTCAATTCGATCAAAATTATTGGGGAAGGTGAGGGGCACTATAGTATTTACTATTGCTAGTCGTAATCTTTGATACGAATGAAACATCAAATAACTTTTATCGTCTAAAATATATGTGTACACATATTGGAAGATTCACAACGAGGAAAATACTTAATTCCTTCGAAATGGGCAACCATATGACTATGGGGCAACCAAGAAGGGATTTATCGCCATCCAGTATCCAAACTATCTTTTTGGTCGCTTTTTGCGTACCAATCAAAAGCAACGGATGCTGTTGTTACCACTTCCACCAATGTTGCAATAGGATAAGATAGACAAATTTGATTTGATATAACATTGTCTCAACGCGATCTCATGTATTACGAAGCTGAACATAGCCTGCTCTTTTTTCAGAGGAAGATCGTTGCCATCCCAATCCATGCCATAACAGTGGTGTTTGCACAGAAGCTAATGGCCAGTATGTATGTACCTGCCCACAGGGTTTCAAGGGACTCAACTGTCAAGGTAAGGTTCTTTATCATATGAATTTGATCCCAGCCTCAAAATACTGACAATTTGTTTATTTATGCTCTGAGAAACGAAGCTAAAGTCTGACTGAAAGCAAATGTCCCCTGGCAGGAATGCAGGAACAAATGTCCCAGGGCTACAATCAGTACCGATTGTCAAATTGTTGTCAGGCTGGATCAAGTTAATTGTTGGAGCGGGATTTTTTCTTGTGTTTAGTTTCAAAATTTGGAGTCAGTAACAGAGGGTTATTTCCTTGGGAATTCTAGCAACTATTTCGATGCAAGAACTTTAGTAATTGCTTCATATAATCTGAAGCTGAATACTTTATAATTTCGAAAATATGCTCTGATGTTTCATCAGATGTTTCCTTTCCATGTTATTGACTCTGAATTGTACCCAGTACATGCATCAGTCCCTATGCTTCCTGGACAAAATTTACTAAAATAGTTGCCTCTGCCTTGTAAAATATGACTTGCAAATCCAAAAGTACACATGCCCTAGAATGCTGGACCTCCTATTCGGAATCTAAAAGAATTGCGCTTTCAGACAACAACCAATTTATTTTAAAAATGCTTGAATACATCCAAAAGGCAAGACCAGCTTTTGCTTCAGCGGAGCTTTCAATCAAGCCCCCATTGATAAAGCAGCGATAAGTAGTATTAGTTTTATCGTCATAATTCTGCCAGGAGACCTTTGTTTTAACCTTTGTTTTAACTACACTTTAAACCATATTCTTATATTTTTACGTTCCAGAGAAAAACATTTACAGATCAGTTGAATCCCTCCGTATAGGATAACCTATATAGAAGATACGATAAAATACGCTTGTATAGAATAGGATATGATGGCCTATGTTTGGTTGTTTGAAGCTGGAAATTGTAGTTCTGTTAAATCTGTTTTGTTAATCTGCAAAAGAATTTTTTAGGGTTAATAGGCTTGAAATTTTTACGGTACTATTCTGGGTAAGTAAAAAAATTAAAACGTTTGCAAGCCTGTAGTTAGCTAGTTACTCATCAGATTCCTTAAAACTGATTATCATTGTGTGGGTGACATGTCAACTTGGATAAAGAAATCGGCCATATTTTTCTCGATTTACAAGTGAAAGTGTTTTATCTGAGAATTGTGCAAAACAGGCCTAAACTTCTGGATCAAGTTTTCAAACATTTAAGCTTCACAGCTATGAAAATGAAACTTAACGGGGCTATGGTAATGACTAGGCAATCAGTTTTGTAAATACAGAGGCAGCCCTAATATTCTTTTCACTTCGGAATTTCTTTTAGCAGTTTTTCAGATAGTGTTCAGTATCGTCATGCCGAATTGTTAACAAATTTTATCAAGGATTTTAGGCATGTGTTGAAGGATTCTAAGGTTGAACAATTTTATAAAACTGTTCATAACTGGAGAACAATATAACCGATTTAAACCAATTGAATTTTGTTATCCAAGTTGACCTGTTACCTGCCCAATGTTAACCAGTTTTAAGGAATCTGATTAACTGGTAGCAAACTACAGACTTTGAAGCGGTTTAACGTTTTTGACTCACCCGGTATTAGAAAAGCTAAATCAGAATTTTGAGGGGAATGATTTTCAGCCAAATTTCATATCTAAGATCGAAAAGATAGCTTTCTTGTTTTCTGTAATGCACCTGAAGAAAAGGGAATGCTGCCAGCTTTCTGACTTCAAACTCACACGATGCTCAAAAGCCCAAGTTGCATATAGCTAAGGGTCCAAATCTAGACAAGAAGATATACTGATTTCTTTAAAGCACTTCCTTAACAGAAAGAGATATTTTCATATTTCATATATATTTCATATTTCAATTTATTAAGGAGGGTGACCCTTCAACCTAGTGGCTGATTTTCAAGGGGCCTTCCTTAATTTGCCAATAGTTCTTATTTTAAAACATTTGACAAGGGTGTATATTTTGTATTAGTCAGGAGCGTGATACGACTGCTATGGGGTATGCTCCGATAATTTGATTTCTTGTCAAATACTGCAGATTCTTTCAGTCTAATATTTATTTCATTGTGAATTTCTCTTCAGAGTTCAACAAATGCCAACCCAATCCATGCCATAATGGTGCAACTTGCAATGAAGTTAACAATGATTACGAATGCATTTGTTCTGCTGAATTCACCGGTAAAGATTGCTCAGGTATGGAAATTGAGTTTTAGAGGTTCACCCAGCTGTAATGTTGCCTAGGTTACGTTATAACTTGAAAATAAATTCATATTGCTATGTTCTGCAGTCATTTTAGAAATGCAAGGTTATCTGATTCACCCGCTGATGTTTATCCTGGATCTAGACTGATTACCTAAGTCCCTTGTCATTTTCATTTCATTTTATATTATTTAACCACGGTAGCCCCGTCAGTCCTGTGGAGACTGCTTTACAGTGGGGCCTGCAAAAAGACTACAAAGTAAAAACCTAATTTAAAAATGTTGCTAACTTAAGTTAAATAGCAATAAACAAAATAAAAATGTCCATAACAAAATTATACGAAATTAAATCAAAGAAAAGTGAAATCAAACCCTCTGCAATGGCTCTTTTAACCTTTTCTTGAAGGTAGGAAGAGAGGGTGCATGTTTGACATCCAAGCTTAATTTGTTCCAAAGCTTAGGTCCACGAAATGAAATAGACTTCTGCCCATTTGACGTTTTGAAAAGTGGAACACGCATGGAACACGCAAGTCAGTAATCCTGCGGTAAACCTTGCTCAAAAGGGACTCATGAGGAAACAGTGAAAACGATGACCCTGCTTAGGCCCATTCTCAGCTATCACCTCACAGAAACGAAATGCAGCAGAAAACCCATTCTGCACACAGTTAATGACGAAAACTTAGCATTCGTAAGTAATATAAAGTTCATACAAGATTCGTTTAATTTTTGCAAGCAGGTTGCCACCATAATTTTTCGTGTGTGAGGGCCTTAATTGGGTCAAGTTTTGCAGAGTAATATTATGAGTCTCTATTGACCGAAGCGACGTCATCAAGCCGAAGATCACAGGAAAACAAGGGACTCAGGTAATGAGTGTATCCTGGATCCTGGTAAGAGCACTAGCAGATAAGTAAAATATGTTGCACGTTTTGGATGATTTTAGAAACTGATCTAATTGACCCATTCCAAAGATTCTTGCTTTGATCTTTAAGTCTTGCTAAGACTTGGAACCAAGTTCAGGTATTTATGTTATTATCTAATTGACAAAAAATCAATCTGAACATAAAATCGGAGTTAAGCTTTCTTTATAAAGAGGTCAGTTTTTTTATTGCTAGTGAGTCTCTCAAAAATACTGGCTGAGTAAAAAGAAACCTGGAGCGTTTGCCAATATTTAGTGATGCAATTATTTACTTTGCAAATTCTTAATCCTATCAGAACAATCCTAATTTTAATAAATCATTTAAGACTCGGTCATGATGGATTATTTTTGACGTTTGGAGGTCATACCGTGCTTCATCTTCAGAATATAAAGTTTCAAAAGCGCGAGGCTATATAAAGACCAAAATAGCTATATCACTGTTAAAGCAGCATGCAAAGTAAAGGCTGTCCTGTAGCAGTTTCCAACTATAGACCAATATCTCTCTTATCTGTTTTCAGTAAAATTCCCGGAGGGGGGGGGGGGGGGGTTTTGCCTTTAATTAGTACGGGGTATGTGCCCCCACAGAAATATTTTTTTGACCGGGCTTNCAAAAACACTCTAGATAACAAACATTTTGGGTGTGGAATTTTTATTGACCTACAAAAAGCTTTTGATACTGTCAATCACCAGATCCTCCTCAATAAACTTGAACATTATGGTATACGAGGTACTGCTCTAGCATGGTTCAGCTCCTATCTTAGCAATAGAAGTAAATATGTATCTGTAAATGGCCACAACTCTAGTCATCTTAATGTTACTTGTGGGGTTCCTCAGGGCTCTGTCCTTGGTCCCCTTCTTTTTCTCATCTACATAAATGATCTTCCAAACTCATCTAACAAGTTATCTTTTTATCTTTTTGCTGATGACACTAAAATTCTACTTTGAATCTGACAATCTAAACCAACTAGAAAAAGTGGTAAACAAAGAACTTAAGTATGTTAAAAAATGGCTTGATGCTAATAAACTTGCATTAAATGTAGACAAAACAAACTTTATTATTTTTCATTCTCCACAAAATTCTTTAGATAAATCTGTCAACATTAAGATTAGTAAGGAATATGTCAATCAGGCAAAATATGTCAAGTTTCTTGGTCTTCTCTTGGATGAAAACCTCAGTTGGAGGTTTCATTTGAGTGAACTCTCAAAAAAGTTAGCAAGAATTAGTGGTATATTCTTCAAAATAAGGCATCTTCTGCCTACTAGTGTTTTAGTTTCCTTGTATTACTCTTTATTTGCCTCTTTTCTTCAGTATGGAATCATTGTCTGGGGTCTTACCTATGACATCCATACTAAACCAATATACCTTCTACAAAAGAAAGTTGTTAGAGCTATTGCTTTCAAGAATTTTACTTCTTCATCCACACCAATTTTTTCTGACTTGAAAATTCTTAAGTTATATGATTTATTTCATCCCAAACTACTTATCTTTGTGTATGAATCTATTAATTTGATTTCTCCTACCTTCTTCCACAATTTTTTTGAGACTGTGTCATTTGTTCATCAGTATGATACGAGGCTGGCTCGCAAGGGCGAGATTTTTATGACACGTAAGAATACTTTGCAATATGGCTTAAGATCTATTAGATATGCAGGCGCTAAATCCTGAAACGAAACTCCCTCCAATATCAAACAGTCTTCTTCGGTAATGATTTTCCGTCGTGAACTGAAACTACATCTTTTCTCCACCAAATACCAGTCCTGAATACCTTCGTAAGATAACTTTTTCTGACATCGATCAATCTAAACATCCAAAGATGTTAAAATTTGAATAATAAGTTCTTTGCTTAGGGGGTGCTCTCTCCTCGATTAGTCTACCTACTGAGAGAGCTCCTCCTTAAGAAATTCCTCTCCATGCAAAATTCTATGTAATCCTATTGTATAATTTGTCTTTTATATTTTTTCACCTGTTGTAATTGTTACTCTTGTAAATTGTATGTTATTTTAGATAAATTTTTGTATGTACTAGAATTTTAAAATTAAACTGAACTGAACTGATCACAACATTGCAAGTAAATATGAAAAGAAATGACTTATTTTAACTAAATTAAAATTAACTTCTGTAACTAATTCTTCTGCATTATAAAGTTTTAACAAACAATCTTAGTTGCTTTTCGCCAAAATAGGGCCTGTTAAACGCGCCACGGTTTTTACAAAGAATAAACAACACAATTAATTAACCCTTCTTCATATCTTGAAAAAATTCAAATACAATGCTAAGACCCTTTCTTACAGTATTTACTTGATTTTGACATTATTGGAGAACAAAGAAAGTGCTGTTTTTGAACCAACCACTTATTTTGACTTTATTGTGTCATAAATCAGCAACTACTTGTTAGATTGATGCAAACAAAGTCTCCAATTCCAAGTTAAAGCCTATCCTATGCAACTGTATAAAAAAAGACAAGCCGCACAAACGCGACACATTTTTTTGGACACTACGGGAGGCATCTTTCAATGTTATCAGCCTTTGCGTTTTCATAACCATACTCTTTCCTTTTAGGAATCAACCATTGTCACATGACTCCATGCTTGAACGGTGGTGTCTGTTCAGCAAACACGGGCATTGGCTTTTCTGGTTTAGTTGCATGTTCATGTCCTCCAGGCTACACTGGACAGAGATGTGAATGTGAGTATTATAAACCTTTGCATCAATGTAATCCAAAGACTTAAAATGTTGGAATATCAGCCCCCCCCTCTCTTGAATGCTGTTCTGATAGATAAGGCAGTTGCAGCCAAAAATCTTATCAAAACCACATTGAGCATGGAAGGAAGGGGGAGATTTTTCTGGTTTACTTTCGTGTACTTTTCCACCAAGATGTACATGCGAATTGTGTGCAATGTTGTCTACAATTTTATGAATTTTTGGCTGCAATCCGAGAATGAAGTTGCTGTGAGCTCATTTCCCTCTTTCAAACTCAATGCTCTGCAAAAAAACAAGAAGGTCATAGCGGATAATTGTACCTCGAAGCAATACGACGGTGGGCCAAGGTTGTCCCTTTGGCAAACCTAGTTGAAAAGAAGAGGGAGGCGTCAGCTCAGCTGCACATGCTGGTTTATGTACTGCATCGGAACGTTCATTACATTTTTAGCATGATTGAGAAATGCAGAATACAATAGACGATTACGAAAAGATGGCGTCGGGGGGGGGGGGGGGGGCATTTGACCAAGGTGCATTGATTCCATTATAGAACGCAANGGGGGGGGGGGGGGGGGGGGGGGGGGGCATTTGACCAAGGTGCATTGATTCCATTATAGAACGCAATGCATCTTGGTCAAATGCTCCCCGATGCCATCTTTTCTATAATCGTCTATTCGAGGACTATTGTTCAAGGAATGATGCGAACATATTTGCTAGCTCTATAGCTTTAAAAACCTAGCCAAACAAGTCAAATTTTATAGCTAACAGAAAATGGTTCCGGTCTTCAAGGCAATAAAGTAGAATGGATCAGTTTGCCGAAATTCTCTTGAAATATTATTTAAAACGTAGATTATTCCTACCACAGTGTTTGTTTTACCTCGTAAATTTCTAAAGACATGACTAAACTAACAAGCTTGGTTGACAGACACTTAGCACCTGAGATTTGCTGGCTTCCATTCCTGAGAAACAAAGCATCTGGAATGTGGTAGAATACAACAGGGTCCTACCAAGGAAGCAGCCTTGGGATTCAAACCGATGATTTCTGCACAGATAGGGGGAAGAGTGCTAACTTCTAGGCTCCCTACCACCTGAAGGTGCTAGGAATACTTTAGTTGGAGTGTAAGTAGTTATTTGAAGTCATAGTAATAATGAGAAATATTTTTCTTTTAGTTCAAGATCGTTGCCGTTATACACAGTGCAAGAACGGTGGAAATTGCAGAGATGGTCACTGTGCATGTATTAATGGCTACACTGGTGATTTTTGTGGTGGTAAGCAAAATTCTGCTTTATCTATTTAAATCTTTTAGACAACACACTTACAACATCAGTACTGATTTTTTTATAATGGCAATGGCAATATGGACACATTGCAAGACGAGATTGAAGTTATTGAACAATCTATCCGATGAATGAGGACTTGATAGTTTTCCGTACTGAAAGAGGAAAAAAAATAAATATTTCTCTATTATCCGTTCATTATTTGTGATATTCATGAATTTTTGAAGTCAGTGGCTACCATTTTGTATCTATAGATGACAGGCAGAGCAAGAAAATGTTGTCCCTTTATCTATCACTTCGAGCAAGGTTGAGTTTTGTGAAACAAAATAATCAATTCTGCAATAAGACAAAGTGATTTATGGTTTTGAAGAAAAGATCTCACACCTCTGAGTGCATGGAGACCTTATTCTTTTAATGTACAAAATTCACTCTTGCTATCACATTGCCAGTCAGACATATTGCCTGGTTGGTCGGGAGCACTGGCGCGTACTGCCTAGCCCACCTTGGCAGTTATTTTATTATTTGGTGGATACTTTATCCCCATACATTTTGCGTACCTTTACAGAAATGCGAAACACATCAGGCCTCGACGTACCTAGTTTGCAGCCACTTTTATTAAAAAGAGGAAGATCCTTTTGTGTTTCAGCAGGCACGTTTAAGTGCTTCTTTGCCATATTAGCTCTTATTCTTAGGCACAAAACAGTTTTATCGCTGCCAAAAGCACGCTCGCCCTTTTCCCTGATATAATCAAGTGACGAGAAAGTTGTTAAGGAGAGATTAGATTTATCGTTTATTAAGACTGTTTATAATGTAGCTCACAACGTAAACACTGTCCACAGTGGCTTTCCATGGTATATATATGGTACAGTTGAAATTTCGATTAAAGTATGAGTATGCCCTTCAAAACCTAGATAACAACTATGAGACACTGTCTCCAAATTCGAAGAGAAGAGATCTGAAAGACACCTTACCAATGTTCTTGTTCTATTCTAGTCCCACCATCACCATGCTCAGTATCACCATGTCTTAATGCTGGTACATGCATGGTCAAATCACTCACCGAATACAGATGTGTCTGCCGCCATGGTTACAGAGGAAACAATTGCGAATGTAATTATTACTTCATTTCATTAAACAAAGTTACAAACTATTTGTGAGGGCATATGGTAGATGACCAGTGAGATGGCTGAGTCTTCCCTTTCTACAATCACCGATGAATCTAATCTTCTAGCTGGTAAGTCTGCGAGTAGTGCAATACCTGAAACTTGCGCCAATTAACGGAATAAAATGCTGAAAATTCTTGGACTAGCATTTGTCATGCATTTATTATATTGCAATTTTTGAATATACCTAATTTTCTCGCTAGGTCATTGACAAAAAGAAATCATCATAAGCTGACGATGCATTTTGTATCTTTGTTTTCAATGTTAATTCCATCGCCTTGCCACAGGCATGTTTAAGAATCTACCTATGATATTTCGCATTTTATTCCTTCTCTCAGATGTCCCAACAATGATTTTTTGGTTTTTGCAAATACTTTTGTTGAGACACCTCTTATCCTTTATTTATGATTGTAAACTTTCAATGAATCAGTGTTATTTAATGTGATTTATTTCCGTAGTGGAAACACAGTGCTCACCAAATCCATGCCTTAATGTTGGTCAATGCTTAGATGTTGATGATGGATATAAATGCGAATGTGCACATGGATTCAAAGGTCATCATTGTGAAGGTAAGCAAGCTTGGCTTATAAAAGATGATAAAATCATTTCAGACGATCAAGAACTGACTGAGGTTTTCAGTGAACATTATATTAACATTGTGGAAAATGCATGTGGCAGAAAACCTACCAATCTTGCAGATGAAAATAAGCATTTAAATGACACTCAGGCAGTTAAGAAAATATTAGAAAAGCACAAGGACCATCCAAGTATTACAGCTATTATCCAAAATCTTGAAACTTTTGAAATGTTTTCGTTTCATGAGACAAACGAAAATGAGGTGAAGCAGCTTTTAAAATCGATGGACGGTAAGAAGTCCACTGGTGTAGATCAAATACCAGCGCGTTTAATTTTATTAGCAGCAGACGAGCTAACCTATCCCCTAACGCATGCTATCAACAGTAGTCTTAGAAACAGCAGATTTTCTGATGAGGGAAAAAAGCAGCCGTTTCTCCTCTAGACAAAGGGGAAAAGAATCGTTTCATAGAAAAGAATTATCGTCCCGTTAGCGTTTTAAATTCTTTTTCGAAAATTTTTGAGAAAACAGTAAAAAATCAACTCTCTCAACATATTGACAGGTGTTTTTCAATTTTCATTGCTGCATATAGAAGATCTTACAGCACACAGCACGTTTTGCTCAGAATGATCGAGGAGTGGAGACAGAACTTAGACAACGACTTTTTGGTTGGTGCGATTCTAATGGACTTGTCAAAAGCTTTTGACTGCATACCCCATGACCATTTAATAGCAAAGTTACATGCCTATGGATTTGATGAGCCGGCTCTAGTTTTCATATATTCTTATCTAAAAAGACGGGAACAATCTGTTCGCATCAACAACGTTCATAGTACTTTTCAGGTTGTATTATCTGGAGTTCCTCAGGGGTCTGTGTTAGGGCCTATACTCTTTAATTTCTACATTAACGACCTCTTCTTTTTCATTAAAGGAGCTAGTCTGCATAATTATGCCGATGATAATACTATAAGTGCCTACGCTAAGAACTTACCAGACTTAATTAGATTACTACAAGACGAATCAAATGTAGCTCTGGACTGGCTCCAGCAAAATGAAATGATCGCTAATCCTGAAAAATTCCATGCTTTGTTAGTAAGGAAAGATAGAAAAGACACTTCTGGAGAAAAAATCTTAATCCAGGGAAGAGAAATAACTTCCGAAAAATCGGTTCGGCTTCTCGGGGTTGAAATTGATAACAAACTGAACTTTGACACTCATATTTCGAATCTTTGCAGAAAAGCAGTGACACAACTAAATGTCCTGAAGAGACTAAAGTCCTTTATTGGATTCAAAGAAAAACAGATTCTAGTGGAAAGCTTCGTGTTTTCAAATTTCAATTATTGTCCCCTAGTTTGGCACTTTTCCTCAGCGAAATCATTAACAAAAATTGAAAAACTACATTACAATTTCTGCACAATGATCATACAAGTTCTTATACTGATTTGCTATCGAAGTCCAGGAAATGTTCAATGAGCATTAATCGCCTCAGATCACTGTGTATAGAGATTTATAAAACAATGCATAATCTGAACCCTTGCTTTATGCAAGATATATTTCAATTTAAATCTGGTGGCCGGTCCTCCAGGAACACATACGACTTAGTCCATTACAGGCCAAATCAAGTAACTTTTGGATCCAATAGCTATAGATCGCTTGGACCAAAAATTTGGAATGGATTATCAAATGATTTCAAAACAGCCGAGAATTTCACCATTTTCAAACAATTGATAAAAAGTTGGGAAGGACCAGAGTGTCAATGTAATGCTTGTCGATATGAAAAATAGTTAAAATGCCTTTCGACGAAGTAAAAGTATTTATGCCATGTATGCTGTCTCAAATGTATTGTATTTTATAAATATATAATGTAGATAATAGACTGAGTTTGTGTAAAAGAAACAAAAAATATTTCCTAACATTTAATTATATTTTTATGTTTCCTTTCACCAGCGGTTATCGCCAATGATCTTAGTAGATCCCGTGTGTTGTATGCTAAATTATATTTTGGTAATTTCATACCTTCTTGTTTTAAACCATTATTTTAAACACACTTACACATTTTTCTTTGTGTTGTTATCTCAAAATTTTCGCAGCCCTCCGGCTGCCTCTTCAGTGAGAATCACTGAAGAGGCAGCCGGAGGGCTGCGAAAATTTTGAGATAACAACACAAAGAAAAATGTGTAAGTGTGTTTAAAATAATGGTTTAAAACAAGAAGGTATGCAATTACCAAAATATAATTATATTTTTATTTAGCGTTTAATTGATTAATTTCCGTATTCGATTTAGATTAGTTACAGCATTTATTTGTATTGTAGCTAGAATAAATGATCGAATTAAAATAAGATGACAACAACAACAACTTACCCAAGCTTGTACTTTCATTAGTCCTATTCAACTTGAGTAAAGGCAGATGGCTGTTAAGAAATATTCTTTAATGGAGCTATGAGCCCCCAAAAAGATACAAGACTTTATAAGCCACATAAGAACAAAGAATAGCTCAGAAAAGGTGACAAAGGGGTTTTTGGAGCCAATCGGCTATTCTACACTATGAGTTTAGGCAAATCAGGCAGATCTAAAAAGTCGGCATTAAATCATATCAAGTAAAAAACACTAACAAACAAACGCATTCAGATCATCTCATTCTTTACTATTGTATTCATTCACATCAAATGCATATCAGTTCATACTTGTGTCCCAAGAACTTTTTATCCGCTTTATAAAGCCGAAATTTCAGTTTCAGTTTTATTCAATCAATCATATTTTGGTAGAATCCTGAACAGCTGATTTGTCTGTGATTTGTTGTCTAGCGATATTAAATTCCGATTCTACTCATACAAAAGTTGTCAATTACTTTGATTCGCGGAATTTTGCAACTGAAATCTCTTTTGAGGTCCTCAAAAGAGATTTTAGTTGCAAAATTCACGAACAAGAGTAATTAACAACTTTCAGATCGAACTTCCAAAATACTATCGGGGCAAAGCATCGTTTAATTTTTTGTATTTAAATATAATCTTAACTTACATTTTTCCTTAGAGGAAGCATCGCTGTGTGATGCCAATCCTTGCCTCAATGAAGGAACTTGCTTGAATGAAGTGACAAAATTCAAATGTCTTTGTAAATCTGGATTTAGAGGAGATCATTGTGAAGGTAAGCTAGTTGCTGATAATTGAAATATTTTTATCAGGCAAGAAACTGAAGCAGATCTTTCTGATGCTCTTGTTTGTTTGCGCTAAAAATGCAAAGGAAAATACTTTCCTTGCACAAGTTTTCGAAACTCACTTGGAACGCGACAGAATATCGGAAGCGTCAAAGCAAATACTCGATCTTAGCCAATAATAAGCCAGTTTAGTCATAAAATACACTGACAACTGCACTCTTTAAAATCAATTTTAAGGCAGAAAGGATTACATTTGCTCGGAAGTTTATCTCACTTAAATTTCATTTTACCGCACAAGAGCATAGGTTCCAAATCTTTAGGAACGTCAGTGTAAAATTCTGTGACCTAGTTCTTTGAATTGAGTACTTTTGTATAATTCTACCGTTCGCCTTTTCAGAAATATGCAATAATTTCAAAAGTATATCGTTTCTCTTCTGTTTTAAGAATTCAAGAAAATGTTTGGAAAACGTTAAAACCATCGTAGTTTCTAAACTTTTTGAGGAAACATAGAATAATTTTCAAGAAGAATATAGTTTGTGTTGTGTCTACATTATGGTTTCAAGCAAAAGTCTTTCACTCTTATAGTTTACGATTTAGAAATTTGATGACGTCACATCCTCAAATCAGTTGAAATATAAAATACGCTGTAATTTTGAAAAATGTTGCAGATTTCAGGAAAGTCCAACGGTAGAATTATAGGAAAGTAGCTAAAGTTTCTTTCAAGGCACTCAATTCAAAGAAATAGGTCACAGAATTTACACTAACGTTTTTATGGCAATTTAAAGATTTGGAACCTATCCTCCGCGCAAGGGTATCTTTTTTATGCTCAAAGAGCTCAAGTACTTTCTGGAAAAGTTAGCCATACTCGGTACCTCTGTATCTTTAGAATAATAACCGTAAGCATAAATTTTATGACAGCATAGTGATAGAAATCTTCACATCTGTGGAACTTCTAAAAATACATCTAGCATTTGTGAAAATTGCGTCGTTGTTTTGCACCTAACTGTTGTGGAAATTTAAAGAACTCTGAATTTGTTTCCATAGATATTGATCATTGTCATGACCATCCATGCAAAAATGGAGGATTTTGCCTCTCGGAAGGTGATGATTTCAAATGCAAGTGTCTTGACGGCTACAGAGGTCTGCTCTGTGAAGGTAAATAATTTATGTTGTTGTGAAGTTACTTTAAATTCCTGGAAGTTACAAGAAACAAGGATAGATTTGGCAACAATTGCATCCGTTTCTTTTGATTGACCTGCAGTACACAGCGATTGCAAATGTAGAGATTTCTACAGCTGATTTCCCAAACTGCAATTTTACATAAGCTAAGTAGCAGTAGATACTGTGAAATATAGGGGGTTAACTCACTCGTTTTTGCTGTTTGTGAGGAGGAGCTATCAAGAAAAGATATGCGCATATATCGAGGATCGGCGGATGGATCGTAACATCTGCTACCAAGATGTTATTTATCTTGCCTTTCAAACAGACAAATCGTTGTAAATCTTCGTCTCGATAAAGTTCTTACTTTATTCATTCATTCATTGGACGCCCTGAGCTGTCCATTTAGGCAGATTTAAAATCCTCAGATGTCAGCGTAATGTTCAGGTTTATTGACTTAAAGTTACGTGAAATATAGTAAAACTGCAAAGTACTATCAAATAATACCTGCAGAATGGCTAATTCCAGATTTAAGGCATATGTGAATTTCGCCTTTTACTAAAACTGTTTACTAAGCTTCATAGCAGTTACTCTTGTTATTTGACCAGCTTGGAGCTTTTATGTATTGTCAAATAATGTGTTGTTTTCTTTTCCTCTCGAATAGATCAAGACAGATGCGCAGCAAGTCCTTGCCTCAATGGAGGAACATGCTTTGAAAATCTTGCTGATGTCATGTGCACGTGTTCATCAGGGTTCAGAGGAAGATATTGTGAAGGTATTTAGGAGTTTGTATTTTCTATTGGGTTTTTTTTTCTTAAAAAAATTAAACAGTATAACTGATGGTAGTGATTGCTAATGGGTCTCTACAGCATTTTTGGAAGAAAGTGTAAAATTGAAGGCAAAACTATGAATATAATTGGGAATTAACAGACGATCACGATAAATATGGCGGCAGGGAGCTTTTCACCAAGATGCATTGCTTTCTAATTAAAAATCTTTGACGATTCTATAGGAATTCGAGTAAAGAACGAAATGCATCTTGGTAAAAAGCTCCCTTTCATCATCTTTAGCGTTATCGTCTACTACTGGGTGTGCCTAAAAGTAATTTAACTATTTTGATAGCCCACAGAAAATAGATTGTCCGCCATATTTTCTTTGTGTAATCACATGTATAAATTCATATCCTGTGGTAGAAACATATTTCTGAATGTGAAAAGGCTGGTGCCTCGTTCGAACTGAATTATTGGGTTATAAATATGTAAAAATTCCTTTGGTACGTTAATTTTACTCCATACAAAAATAAATAAGACTTTTCTCTTTTGCTACAAGATATGCATTGCTCTTAGTTATCTCGAATTAATCCTTCGTCGTCCCAAAGTATTCTGATTGAGTTACAATGGAAACGCTGTTCTATGTATTGTCTACATTTTTTGCTTATCGACGCGTCGTGATCATTGATCATTTTGAGCTCTGAAGGTCTTAAGGATACGGTAAACGTTTGTAGGACAAGATTTGGTTTTCTCTCCCTAAAAGCCAAACTATTAGCGGTATAAATCATTCGATGATGCGTAAGAATGTAGGGATTCTAACCATATCAAAATAATTGCCGAAGATTGTAAAATGACATTTTTCAGGCAACTTTATTGCTTGAAATAGCATACCTCCTTCAAAAGCTATTTTGTACCCTTGCGTTTAACATAACAAAATCTAACTTGTATCAACAGGAAGCGCACATCCTAAGCTACCAAACTGTGTCTCGGATTCTTTAAATTCCTCCTTCCCTTGAAAACGCACGCTGTCATAAATTTGCAAATAACTTCTCTGCCCTCCCACAGTTGTATTGGGCTATAAAAGGTGGACCAGAGGAGATAACAAGATTCTGAGAAATATTTTGCCTGCCTGAAGCCTCCTCTGGTAGTGTGCAAAATATGGAGCCATTCGATTGGTTCCTTGGGTACAAAATAGCTTTTTCGTACCTGTACCTAGTGGATTTGTAAGTCCTGAAAAAAAGGAATTTTACTGATGCCATTTCAAATGTAAACATCAAGGTCAAATAAGCCACAACGTAATCTTGGTCAAGCAATTAGAGCTTAAAAAGCAATTAATGGATTTAAGCAAAGGAATCGATACATATAATGTGGTTTCCTCTTTTTTTCAAGCACACGACCGGCTTAATAGGTCAAAAAGATAGGATTAGAATTTAAACCACACAGAAAATTTTTTGTGTGAGGAGTTATGTAGTATCCTTCCTTTGATCAAGAATTCTGCTTTTTCAATATTTCTATTACTTCCAAAGATGGTATCTTTTTGTTTCTTAAAATTTGGGCTTCTGAGATTTGAAGAAATCCGAAAATTGGCTTTTTCGGCCTACAAACGTTTACCGTAACCTTAAGAGAAGAAATTACATCTATTCTTCTGCAAGATTCAGTAGGAAATAAGGACTATTAGATAAACTTTGTAGCCTTAAATTAGCTGTAGTTGTAATTGTAGTTATTTTTATTTCTTTTGTCTACTGTAAATAAATAAATGATGATGATGACGATGATGATAATGATGATGATGATGATGATGATGACTTTAAAGAAGAAATTGAGATAGTCATACCATATCTCTTTACTGTTTGCGCTGATATAACTTATTTGTTTTTTTTTGTAGAGCGAAATCCATGCCATCCAAATCCATGTCACCATGACGGAATTTGTTTAGCGGAAGGAGATGATTATCGCTGCACATGTAATGGAGGTTGGCTTGGTCATTTATGTGAAGGTAAGTTTTCAATTTGTCAACGATTAACTCATTGGACAATTCACCAGTAGAACTCAAAGATGGCGTATTTTAGAGGTTTTGGAAGCTTAAGATTTTCGGAAGTCAAAATTGTTGTGGTCTTTTAATCGGTCAAAATGCAAAAAAGTTGTTCAGGTTCAGGTTCAACTTAGCCTTTGAGCAGAGGAATGCTGTTTAGATCGAGGAAAACAATTCAGTGGTTGTTTTTCTGTAGCTGTTCAAATCGGTAAACTTTTAGAACACCTGGTGGTAGGATCATCGCCAAACGAGTTGAGAAATATTGTTAAAGGCCAGCACTCGGCTCAAATCTTTAAAAAGGTGGATTTAAAATTCTATTATATTTTTCTTTGACTTAAATTGCTGGAAAGGAACTTCGGGTGTTTTGCTGTAAATCTGCCGTGGACATTTTTTGATATCATCATTATTTTTAAAATGGCAGCATTTATTATATTTGAGTCTGTGACGTCATCAAAGTTCTAAATTTTAAACCAGAAGAGCGAGAGATTGCTGCTTACCGCCATATTGTAGACCTTCGTAAACTATGGTTTTCTTGAAGATTGTATCATTTTTCCTCTATTTATTTAGGATTTACGATGATTTTAATTTTTGCCAAAATTTTCCATGAATTCTTTCAACAAAAATAAAAGCGCCTCCATTTTGAAACTAATCAAGATATCAAAAAAATTCCACGACAGATTTACAGCAAAGTACGCTAAATTCCTTTCAAGCCATTCAATTCAAATAAAAGTGTAATAGAATTTTACACCCACCTTTTTAAAGATTTGAAAGATTTGAGCCCGGGTTTGTAAAATTAATGTTGAGACACAATTCCGGGGTTTGTAAAATTAATGTTAGAAAACAAACTTACCATCCCCTGAATCAAATGACAAACTTTTTCCGCATTTAGACTTCTGTTTCATCTGTCAATTCAATAAATATCTTCGTAATTTAGGCCAAACGTTGCCATGATCGGTCTCAATTTTTCCACGAGTACACGATAAGGAGGCTAGTCACCATTCAGAGGCGAGAAAACAATAGGGTAGCCTCGTTCCCAGAGGTCTTTGAGATGACGCTGAGCATTGATCACTTTTTAATACATAATTTCGCAGAGAAAAGAGGAAAAATAGCGGAAAAAAGTACGATACACCATTCATAACAGCATAATCTTTCATTTTATCATCAATTATACCAACCCCAGAATTGTCCTTTAAAGGCCGATGATTATCTCAAGACTAACTGCGGAAAGTAGATGGGTATTGTGAGCACAGACTACGACTAGAACACTGAACAGAATCCATGCCCAGATAGCTCAGTTGCGAGAGCGTCAATTTAATTGTTCTAATTTTCTCTTCGAACATCGACTTTCTCTAATCCAGCCTTCCTATAAGAAAGATAACTGTCATATGAATTCCTTGACAAATAAGCCAGCACTGAATTGTTTGGGAGGATTTTAACCCTTTGAATGAAGTATGGTAGTTCAAAATCAACAAAGGCGTAAAATTTTCTCAAGACCGTATGATGAGAATTGCAGCCTATGTGCGGTTCATGCTCCCTATGATGAGGGGTGATTAAAATTTTCGACGTTTGAAAAATTACAAAATTTTGAAAGCTCAATTGATGTTAAATTTAGGAATATTAGGGATATTTGAAAAATCATGAAGTTTATGAACTACATTAAAACCGAAAAGTTTCGGACGATCAAACTTTCGGACAAAATTTTGTCCGAAAGTTTAATTGTCCGAAATCTAGTTTTGTCTGAAAGTTTTTTCGTCCGAAAGTTTTAAATTCTTTGAAAATAGAAAAACACAAAGAAACGTATAAGATCACACTCGTTGCTTTTCCTACCGGGTGCGCCAAAGAAAATCCACTTTTGACAGGCCATGATAAATCGTATAATGGACCGATTTTTAAGATTTATGACTTAATCTTTAGCTAAAATCCAGAATTAGATTCTAGTATTTTTTGTAAATTTTTTAATCTTCTGTTTCTTGAGCTATGAGCGAGTTGCTTAAAATGTTTGTTCTCGAAAACTCTGAAAACGGTCGATAAACGTCGGTCAGATTTTGTAAAGACTCAACGTGAATGGACAAAGAGAAACTTTTTCGTTGTGATTTGGGAATTTAGAAATCGATTGGGTATACTTTGCTACACGAGCCTTTGCTCAATGTTGGGAGAAATGTAAAATTACTTTCAATCATACGAAGAAATGTCGTTCTCTTTGTAATTGCATTGATCTTATGCTTTCGTGCAGGTAGTAGGCCCTGCTTTCCTGTGTTAAGGGAGTTAAAAAGACGAGCAATGAAGCACCATGAGGTCAAGCAAGCATTGACTCTCGTTGAATTGTCATGCAGGCAATTGCTTGGCTTGGCGCCTCATTGCAACTACTCCAGAATTTCGCAACAGGGCGGTTGTTTAGCTAACACTCGTGCTGCACAATATAACTAATCGATTTCTAAATCCCAAATCACCACGAAAAAGTTTCTCTCTTTGTCCATTCATGTCGAGTATCTAGAAAATTTGATCGACGATTTATGGTCGTTTTCAGTGTTTTCGAGACTGGAAATTTTAAGAAACTCGCTTATAGCTCCAGAAGCAGAAGACTAACAAATTTACAAAAAAATACCAGAATCTAATTCTGGATTTTAGCTAAATATTCAGTCATAAATCTTCCAAATCGGTCTAGTGTACGATTTATCGTGGCATGTCAAAAGTGGATTGTTTTTTTTTGGCGCACCCGGTACAAACATAAATATAATAACATAAACATATTTTAAATATAGTTAGTCATTGATGCATATTATGTCTGGATTTTGTTGTCCGTGAAGATGAAATTTTGGTTCCTTGAAGGGATTCTTATAAAAAATCCCGTATGGCAGCACCTTTTTAACTGGGTTCACAGCTAGTTTTACCATCGTTCAAACTGACGAAAAACTCCCATTCGAATGATGGTGATGGACGTAAGTTGATATTTACGAGAGAATTAATAGGCTGTTATTATGATAAAGCTGCCCACGATTAATTAACGTAAAATTACAGTTAGTTTTAACTATATTTTGGTATGATGCAAAAACTGTTTTGTCCGGAAGTTTTTTTGTCCGAAATTCTCGAAAAAGCGTCCGAAAGTTTTTTTTCCGAAGTTGTTTTTCCGAAAGTTTTCCGTCCGAAAGTTTTCGATGTTAATGTACCTGGTTATGAAGCATATTTCCAAATTGTGCTGCTCTCCGTGATCCCTTGCAGGGGCTCAAACCATCAAAACATCATATTGGCCATAAAAACCATATTTTGAACACACAATAGTGGGAACATACATAGCTACAGGGGACAAAGCTTTCCTAATTCTCCAATTATTTTCAGGAATGTCTGTTGTTTGAGTTTAAAAGCGATGGCACAGCAACGTTCATTTGAAGATTGAAAAGACAAATACAGTCCCACGATTGCTAGACCAAAATCATTTTCATATAGTATGAAGTCACTTTGAGACCGCAAAGGATCTTGGGGAGCACAGGGTCTTTAAGCAGATCGATCTTTTCGTCTAAACTAATCTTTTGACATAGCTGATTATGCAAGAAGGCAATGTCATGATCACATATGAATTGAAAGTTCATTCAAAATCCTAAATTTGAGAATCATAGGCAAGATTTACGATGTCTCCTAAAAGGTTTGGCTCAAAATATGGGTTTTCAAGCAATCTCTTCAAAAAATTTCGAATAAGTTAGCATAATTGTTATCATTGTTGAAAATGATGTGTGCTTTAAATACCTGAACAAGAAGAATTTTAAAGATTAATAGGGAAACCAAATTTTGAAGATTTTTCAAACATCGAAACGTTTTCTGAACAGTACGCTGTTTAGAAATGTATGGAAAAAAGATCAACGATAGGCTAAACTTAATTAAGAGCACTGAAGTTTTTCTATCGTTGCAATACTGTATAAGTTTGTCTTATGACTGCGCAGATTAGTATGACGGAGATGACAACAACGGTTGTGCAATGATTCCATAATTCAGATTTCGTACCAATTTACCATTCTTTTTCAATCTTCAGTGATAGTTGTTCCAGAAAATTTTTTAAGAAATTCTCCACAACCTGAAATACAAGGAAAACTTTATTACAAGGTTCTTAATATTCTGTTTTAGATGAAGATAAATGTCATCCAAACCCATGCTTACATGGAGGTGTCTGTGTATCAAGCGGTGGGTCATCATATCAATGCCATTGTCCTAGTGGATTTATGGGCTCATCATGCGAAGTCGCTTCTGGTGGTATATCAACCTTCCATGAATCAGGTATGAGCTTCCACCCTACAATTGAATCACGATACAACGAGCTCTGAACAAAACCAGAAAAAGGCCCGTTATATCGGGAGTTTATCAAGCCAAGATAATTCATAAAAAATTTGCTATTCAAGGGGCCAGACATTTAGTTCGTTAAACCGGGAAGTTCGTTATAGCGGGGCTTTGTTATTTCGGGATTCAACTATTTACAAATACCGGAATAGTCAATAAGTGGCGCGTTAGTTAGCCAAGTTTTAATTTTGTGTGAAATCTCGTGACTCCATTGGTTGCAGGGTTGTTGTATGAGAAAGGACTAACGTAGATGCGGAAATATTGTCGGTTTAAAATCGACACAGTGACTTGAACTGAACAGGTAAATAAACAGGTGTTGCTGTGCGTATGTGCGTATGTGCGTATTGTCTGTCGTTTGTTCAAACATAACAGTAATTCTTTAAATATACGACAATGTATGAAAACATGAGAATTATAGCATCAAGCAACTAGCGGTGGACCATCATTTGGATACCTGATGACGAGTTAAGCTCGAAGCGTTGTTGTGAACCGCACTGGACCATGCATGGTTGCGAAATGAGTATGTTGCAAATCAAACAGTTCAGTGAGTGAAAAGTTCAATTACTCCCTACTCAATACTGGGTGCGCCAACATGAGGTTTGTTGGGTATTGGGAAACTTTTGATAAAATCGTTATCTGAGAAAGCACTAAAACGACACAAAAACCCTAATCAAGATATCTGAAATTGAACTGCTCACAGTGCGGTGTTTTGGAATCAAAGTGTGTTGTGTTAGCTTATTATTCACGACTTTTGAACTCAGGTTTTCCTCTTTTTAGGCTTTTGTGAGATCAATAGTTTTAAGAGATTTTTCATAAGGCAGAACGTTGTGGGGCGATAGAAACAAGACATCTTACATAGGGTCTTGACTATGGATGATTGTTTCAATTGCTACAATTAAAATCGTGCTATTTTTAATGGCGCTCCCGGTGTTTTTTTTTTTTTGAATTTTTGAGTAAAGTGCTCAGTAGCATTAGCAACATAAGTCAATAACTGCTCTCGACTAATTTTTCAAGGTTTATTAAAAAAATGCCAACTGTTTGTTGAAATTATTGGGACTCTCGTCTCCCAAAATCATGACATGACAGGAATTGAAAAGAACTTTCAGAAAAAGCGTATTTGATATGTTTGTGAAGATTCCTTGATTAGCCGACTTACTGCTTATGATTCAATCGGTAATGGTATTGATCAAATGATTGATTTGTCGTTTAGGTTTAGTACACTCAACAGTGGCATGCAGAGAGACACACTATGGTTGTTGTCCTGATGGTGAAACAGCATCTAATGGTCCCAATGCCCTTGGCTGCCCAGGTTTGAAACTTCAATATCCTTGATTGAATCTTTGTGTAACAAATCTAACTATTGAAAGATAGATGTAAAGAGAATGTAATGATTCTGACGCTTAGTGCCACTAATCTATTATGTATTGTAACTAATGTTTTTATTGGAGGGCCTGTTGAAAGCTGAAGGTCAGCCCTCCCTATTTGAAATGAAATGAAGTACGATATGGTGAAGTACGGCGATGATTGATCTCGCAAAAGCGAAGAATTAGAACCTAGCTTGACATCTACTGTACCGCATTTGCTCCTATAGCAGCTGACAGAGTGTAGTATCCTGCTTTGATAGTGCTGAAATTCTTTGATAAAAGTCTTACCTAGACTGCAGTGCCACGTCATGGTATTTATGTTAATGTCAAATGGTCCACAAGCATAACTTCAATCTTAAAAGTATTGGATTTGAGAAATGTTTTCAGAGCTCCAGTTCTCTAGAAAGAAGGTAAGAATGAACGTCCCTTTTTCAGTCAAAACTTTATGAAGAGTACAACATTTTAATGGCTTTTATCATTTATGGATCAACTTAAACGTCGTAAAACAAATCCACATTGCCTGAAGATGCAATCATGTTTATTCTCAACAAGATGCAATCATGTTCCCTTTGAAATCAAATATTGAAAATCGAAGTAAAAAGAATATTTCGTTTTCTTTTTCAGCATTCTTCCATCCTTGATCATTGGTTATAAAAAGAGGATTTTGGTAAGTTTTATGTTTTAGAAGAACCCAAACCTGCCATTGGTTGAGGTTTTTTCTTCCAAAGACCTGGCTATAACTAGAAACGACATAGCCCAATTTTGTTACTATGCTCCCCTTTTCGCCTGAACATACTTCCGGAGTTAGCCAGACGTAGTCAAAAAATCAGAGAGCTCTTGCTAGCTGCTTTGTTGTGGGCAATTAGGACAAATATTCTTTATTTTCATTTTTGAATCTAAATTTTATTTAGCAAAATTAGAGATTTTAATTGAGACAGAAGATTTACACATACCAAAGTTACTATTCGAAAATTTTCTCCAAAAATTAGTCCCGTTGCATTGAGTTGTCTGAACGCGTTGTGGTTGTCAAACAAGAACTAATCTAATGTTACTGTAAAATGTTCGGCTTTGTTGATACATTGCAGCAGCAAATTTGGGGGTTACCGGGCGGGTGTTTCAAGAAAGTACTCCTGTTTAAAAAATCACCAAAACTCGATTATCAAACTTGTTATAAAATTCTTCTTTGATCCGTTTTTTTTCAGTTATCTAAACACATTTAAAGATGATAAAATTTTGTTTTCAGTACTTAAAGATTAAAAAATTACACTCTGAAAAATCTTATTTTGAGCTATACATTTTAGGCGACGTGGTAATTCTTGCTTAAGAGCCAACATTTTTTTATTTTTCATTATCTTTCAAGTCTCCTATGATAGTGTGCGTTTCTTTCTGTAATCTGTAACCAAATTGGAAGCTTAATAGACACAAAGAAATAGCTCTGGTAATCATCAGTGCTTTTTTGCTGTACATTTCAAAACCAGGAAGCCCTAAAAAGAGCTAAATTTGGTATTTTTAAACCAATCGCAAAGTTAGTTATAGCTGGGGGGAGAATTTAGTGCATGATCTACTTGCCAAAAGAAGAATTTTGAAGATAGGCCTTGTGATCAAATTTTGGTGATTTTTCAAACAGGGGTACTTTTTTGGGACACCTGGTATGTCGACCAACTAAACAGAAATTTAGGCAATGTTTATTTATAAAATTCGAATGGCAATATTTATGGAGAAATCTAAAATGAGCACCAAAGCGTTTCAATCTGAGATACACTGGGTCAGTCAGAAGATCGAGTTAAACATATGCATTCGACAACTAGTGACGCCGCCAGGATTTTTTATTGAGGGGGGCAAAATAAGATGGGGTCTGCGGCGAAGCCCCAGAAAAACTTTTCCTGACCACGGCCGCTGCTTTGGCTATAGGGGCGACCAACGTCCTTTTCATAGATTGAAATGAAAATTAATTAATTGTTGTAATAATAAGACAAGTGAGCTACCACAATTAGAAAAGTGAGGTCCTGCTGGTGACCGAATGACCACACAGTAGATCCCCAAAACTTTCCGCGACCAATCTACTAATACGCTATACGCTCAAGCGCAATAGAATTGTCGAAGGTATGTGTCAGATTCTGTCAGATCTGAGATCTATCAGTATTAGATTTCGGGCCTATCACTATGTACAGGAACTAATATTAGTTTCCTCGTGTTTTTACGTTAACCTTTCATCAGAGCAATCGATTCGTATTTAAGGATCAGTCAGACTAAGCTGACACACTCATTTGTTGCATATTGAGCCATTTAATTACCATGAAGGCGACAGCAAATTAATGTGTACATAATTAATAGTTTCTTATTCGAATTTCATTTAGAAATAGGTCAATTAGTTGTTTTTCTGTGGACTGTCTAAGAGGCATAAAACTTATTTGGCACACTTATACTTACAATTGGTACAGTAAAAGCCCGCACATAAGAACCTATGTTTTTAAAATCAGCTTGTGTGGGTTCTTATTTATGTGGGGGTATTACAAAATCAGGCTGTAGGTTCTTATCACGGGGTATAGGTTTTTAATCTTAAATATAAAAAACTTCATATCAACCGCAAATGATGCGCTATATCTTCATAACTAATGTACAATATAAAAATAGTATATGGAAAATTAAGACTCAGTTATCTATACCGTACCTGTGAGGCAATTGAAAGAGACTTTCCCTATTGATACAGACGGCATGACGTCACATCAGCGTTGAAAACACGACGCCATCTTGTTTTGGGGTAAATCTTCAGAAAATTTCTATTGGTTTCTATAGGAAATTTTCAAAAAGTTGTATAAAATTGTTCCTCTATTCTACCTCGCGACAGTGAGTAGGGAAAGGATAGGTAGCAATTGTCAGTCAGACGTAAACCTATGAAATAAACACACGAGCATGCTGTTTTTAAAAGCAAAGCAAAAATTTAGGCCAAGAAAGCTGCGAGAAACTTGCCTTTGCGACGATAATGTCGTAATCAGAACCACAAACTCCGTCCGCCGTAAGTTGCTCGTTGCTTCTTCAAAGTCAACCTTTCTTTCAGACATTCGCCTATCTATCTGCTAAAGTCTTTGAATAATTTGAGCAGCTTCCAAGCTTTTTGAATTAATTTATTGCGATAAATAAACGAGACACTCTCAAAATCCCAGTGCGACGCTATATTTTGTAATGGCTTCATTTACCCAAAGTCTGATTTTCGAGCGCGAATTGATCAAGTCACGTGACATGTCGTCTCTATGAATACTTGTGTTGTTCAAGTTTAAAACCGATTTTGTTTTTTTCTTTTATGTGTGTAAACCAAAATCTTTTAATAAGAACCTGAACAGAAAATCAGGGTGAAAAGGTTCTTATAGATAGGGTTAGAAATCCCAAATTTCAGGCTGCAGGTTCTTAATAAATGAAGGTTCTTATATGCGGGTTTTTACTGTATTCTATTATGATCGAAATTGCTGTTCCTATAATACTTCAATTTTTTATTCTAGGACGTAAAAGTTCCCGAAATCTATGAAGAGCTGCTCTTTACAAGAGCATATAGATTACATTATCATCAAAGATGTCAAGATCTTATTAACCAAAATGTAACTACCTTTGAAACTGTTCACGATTAGTAATGTAATATATAGTTTTTAAATGCTTTGAAACAACTTGCTACTGTTGTAAAGAGGAGAAGCGCAACTTTTTCGTAGCCCTGATGAAGTGAGCAACAACGTAAGTGGGAAATTTAGAAAAGGATAGTATGCCGTTGTTGGGAATTTGCTTGATGCATTAGCTGAGCAACGTAAAATACCGCATGATTAAAAAATGTATCAGTATTTGCCATAATATATGATCTTGAATTATCTGCCAACTTCAACGCACAATTGTTCAAGTAATAATGAAGAAGATAACCTCGCTTCTGAAAATCTTGTTTCTTTAAATTGGTTCTACTGTTCTTGAGTTACAGGCGATCGTGTTTGGTTGTTTTAGGCATTCTGGTAATAGGAGTGGAAAAATTGATCAAATTTTCTCTCACTCTACGCTTCAAAACAGTGGTAGGATGCATAACCACCCTTTCAGGAAGAAAAAGCGTAAAATTTGTGTTAATCTGCATAAAAAAATATGTTCGTCGCTTATTGAATATAAGCTTTATATTGCACTTGTCTTCATTTTAATTCAAAAAGTTGCAAAATTTGATCATTATTTCTAGTCCTACTTAAGCACTGCTTCCTAGCAAATCACCAATGCATATTAGTTAGCTATCTATGACATGAGATCCATAGCGTTGAATTTGGGTAGTTCATGGTCGTATATTTTGACAAACAGCAGATATATTTTTAATTCGTGCGAGATATTGTTCGATTCAGAATGCTACTCTAATAATGATACATAAACTTCATAATATGTATTTTCCTAAATTACAAGTATTGGGCAGGGGTAGAACTTGATCCGGGAACCTTTGCCAAAGTTCGAAAGATTTCGTCCTTTACCATATTCGTTCTAACAACATAGCAAGAGTGTTCTTTGAAAATAAACTTTTTTATATATTTAAGTAAACCCATTGTTGTGCTACTAACTATACTTTTGAGAATCGATTGTTACGTGTAGATCAGTTGTAAACGTTATAGTTACTACAGTGTCTATGTAAATTTTTTATGTGATGAAAGCAAATGTGAAAGAACGTAATTTTTACTTTGTTTTTACCAATGTGGGGCTTTCTGTGTAATTGCAAAAGTGGAAGTCTTTGCATCTTATCGCGAAGAGTCTCTTTAGTAGAATAAACAAAATTCCAAGTTTGTTGGTAGTAACACGCAGGAGTTATTTAGCCGGTAAGAAGCAAGGAGGAAATTTCGTAATAGCGTTTATTGCTTTTGGTTACTTGTGGGAAATAAGAGATTCTGTTGTAGATCAATCAAGACGCGAAATAAACCAGGATACGTGATGAAGGTGCTATACTACGAGCGAAAAGGATTGATTTACTTTTGTCAACTTAAAGGGAATGTGCAATGGTAAATAGGCTTGTCTAAACATAGCCTCCAAATCTTTTCTTTTGTCCAAATCTCCCCTGGGGTTCTGCTCCATGCTCTGATAAGATCACATTTTCTCCTAAAATTGACCAATCAGGTGCCGTCATTGTATTTACTTCTGCGTTTCTCAGCAAGGCTTAGGCTATTTTTGACCGTATTCACCACCATCCCAAAAAAAAACATTGCACGCTCTGATAAACCGATTTTCATCAAAATTTCAACTGGAGAAGATTCTTCATCCTTTGGACCAGAAGTGTTTTCAGCATCGCCGTGCGATCGCATCAAATAGCCGATTTGTGGCATTTTGAAACTCATTGCAGTCATTTATGGGCCTCTACGGGTAACAGATTCTACAAAAATTACCAAAAAGAGGAGCACAAACTGAAAATGTGAAGCAGCACTAGTGCATAAACTTACCTCAACTGGTTTTGATAACAAATATTTACTTTTTCTGCCGCAATCTAATGCCAGTTTCATCAACAAATCGTTCACATCGCTTCCTTGTGCGACAACATAATCAACAAAAAAGGCGCGAAAACTTCAATGATCAGCTCTATGCGGTAGTCGAATAACATGCCATTCCAATGAACTGTAATATGAATCGACATTTTTCGACAGTAAATAACAAATATATGAAATTGCCACATTCAAGAATGGGAAGAGCTGTACCTCCACTGTGGCCAGAAAGAACGATTTCGTGATGTCCTCTTCGATAAACCTTGCTCTCATTCATGTATCCAACTTGTGCCATCCTTGCAAGTTTACCGGCAATAACATCAACCAAAACGTCGTATGAATTTATGAATAACATCCTTAACTTTTAGCGCAAGAGTATGACTACTGTCTTACACTGTAGCAGGTACATGAAATAGAAATGAAATGCTGGGTTTAATTTACTTACTAATAACAAAAAACGGAAGAAATATACATTTTGTTTTCATTGTGAAAAGATAGATTGCGGTAATTCTGACAAGTTAAAATTTGAAATACTATTTTTAAAGCTCCTTGATATCAATTTCGCATTTTTTCAGGATTTCGCAGAAAAATATCTTATATTTGGAGGTCCTCTCCTCCCTTAGGTCCTCCTTTATATGATCTATGGTGTTACAAGCTACATGATAATTCATGCGAACTTAAAAATTAAGGAACAAATTAAGAAACTTGTTGTACTAAAATGCAGAAATATTCATGTTCAATTAAGAAACTTTAAAGTACTGGGGGCTGATAAGTTTCTTATGAAATAACGCGTATACCCTGGGGGGCTCAGTAGTGCAAGGTGACGTACCCGTTGGCAAATGACACGAAACCCTAACCCTTAGCGGTAGAGCATAGGTTCCAAATCTTTAAATATTCTGTGTAAAAAATTCTGTGACCTATTTCTTTGAATGGAATGGCTTGAAAGAAACTTTAGCTACTATGCTACAACCCTACCATTAGACTTTTCAGAAATCTTCAATATCTTCAGAATTAGAATTTTTTTCTTCCTTTTTAAGAATTCAAGAAAAATGTTGAAAAAAACTTAAAACCATCGTAATTTCTAAACTTTTTGAGGAAACATAGAATAATTTTCAAGAAAAACATTGTTTATGAATGTCTACAATATGGTATGAAGCAAAATTCTTTTACTCTTATGGTTTACGATTTAGAAATTTGATGACATCACATCCTCAAAAGAGTTGAAATATGAAATACACTGTAATTTCGAAAATATTCAAGATTTCTGAAAAGTCCAACGGTTAAATTATAACAAAGTAGCAAAGTTTCCTTCAAGCCATTCAGTACAAAGAAATAGGTCACACAATTTTACACCGACCTTTTTACGTCAATTTAAAGATTTGGAACCTATGCTTAGCGGTAGTAGCTTCTAGCCTAAGCGGTATTCTCACCCAAGGGGACGCTCTGAAATCTCAAAATAACGCATTAAGATCTTACCTCAAGACCCCCAAGGGATCACGCGAGCCCTGGTTGTAGCCCCTCGAGACCTAAACAAGATATTTAAAGCCTAGAACCGGTTGATTCCGCTCTTTTCTAAGCAACGAGCAGAATGCAAAGCTTCCGAAGGATTCAAATTGAAAGAACCGTCGCTGACCTATCGTGGCTGAAGCCCAAGGCAAGATTCTGCGAGCAAAATTTGAGAGAATGCTGAGAAGAATCGATCAAGAGCCTGAAATGAGCCAGATATTAAGCAGCCAATTAAGCAGCTAGGCCAAAAACTTTACCATGTGCAGGCCAAGGCAAGAACCAAATAGCTCAGCTAGCACGAAATATCGCGAGTTTATCTTTCTCTGCTCAACATCATTTAGGCCTGCTAAGCAAGATATCGCTCGAAGTATTTGTGTGATTTTGCAAGGCATCGTGTAGCGTATGTTGTTTCGTTACGGACTACGGTAGCCAATTAAATATCTCGAATATGAATTTTAAAGAGCACCGTATAGCGTATGTCTTCGTTACGGTAGCCAGAAAGAATTACAAACATGGATTTTATAGAGCACCGTTTAGCGTATATCTTCGTTACGGTAGCCCAAAAATTGCAAACATGAATTGTATAGNAAATCAATCATCAAAGTGCAGATGACGCATATGAACATATTACCAAAACTTTTCGTGCGTTAGTAGACAAACATGCACCATTGAAAACTAAGATACTTCGAGGGAACACTGCTCCTTTTATGAATCGAGATTTAAGGAAAGGTATTTATACCCGATCTAGGCTTCAAAAGAAACTAAAGAAGCATCCTTCAAAGGAAAATGAAATCAAGTTTAAAAAACAACGAAATAAATGCGTTTCACTAAGAAAGAAGGCGATTAGAAACCATTTTAAGAAAACAACAAGCAATGGGTTAGTTTCAAATCAAGATTTTTGGAACCTCGTCAAACCTTTTCTATCCAATAAAGGGGGGTTGCATGGAAATGACATAACCCTAGTCAAAGAAGACAGAATTATAACTGACGACAAAGAACTCGTTGAAGTTTTTAATGACCACTACATCAATATCGTTGAGAAATCCTCAGGAAAAAAACCCTCTAGCATTGCCGAAAGTGTA
Organism: Aurelia aurita; assembly: GCA_004194415.1. NCBI lineage: Eukaryota > Metazoa > Cnidaria > Scyphozoa > Semaeostomeae > Ulmaridae > Aurelia > Aurelia aurita. The sequence goes on along the minus strand of REGM01000193.1, from coordinate 220,858 downwards.
CCCTGCTTGGACGATCGGAGTATAGTTAGACTAATTCTTCAAAAATATGACAACCACCCAAGTGTTCTAGCAATTATTCAAAGTCTAGAGAATTCATTTACCACCTTTTCTTTTCAGGAAGTTTCAACAGACAATGTTTTCCGGCTTTTACGGGCAATTAATGATAATAAATCAACCGGTGAAGATAAAATACCCCCAAAACTTGTCCATTTAGCTGCGAGGGAGCTATCTATCCCACTAACAAAAGCCATAAACATTAGCATTCGAAACAGCGAATTTCCAGCACATGGAAAACAAGCTGCAGTTACACCTCTCGACAAAGGTGAACCGATTCGAACAGTAGAAAAAAATTTTCGCCCCGTAAGCATACTTAACACTTTCTCCAAAATATATGAAAAGATCATTAAAGATCAAATAAATCCACATCTCGAGAGAACGCTTTCGGTTTTCATTGCAGCCTACAGGAAGGCTTATGGTACGCAACATGTCCTAATCAGAATGCTTGAAGATTGGAAGACCAAACTAGACAATAATTACACTGTCGGAGCAATATTGATGGATTTATCGAAAGCTTTCGACTGTATCCCGCATGATCTGCTTATAGCAAAACTCCATGCATATGGTTTCGACGAAAATTCTCTTGTCTTCATATATTCCTATTTAAAACGGCGCAAACAGTCGGTTCGAATAAATAATGTTTACAGCAACTATCAATCTGTTTTATCAGGGGTTCCTCAAGGATCCGTCTTAGGCCCTATTCTTTTCAATTTCTATATTAATGACTTGTTTCATTTCATCAAAGAAGCATCTCTTGTCAATTACGCAGATGATAATACTCTAACATATTTTTCCAACAGCCTCCCACAACTAATTGATGTTTTAGAAAAGGAGGCCTGCATTGCTCTCACATGGCTCGATCGAAATGAAATGATCGCTAACCCAGAAAAATTCCACGCACTTCTCGTAAAAAAAGATCAAACGGACACCACAGGGCACAGTATTTCTATTCAAGGGAAAACGATTAAGTCTGAAGCTTCAGTAAAGTTGCTTGGTGTAAATCTTGACCATAAACTAAACTTTGATTTCCACATATCTGATCTTTGCAAAAAAGCAGCAACCCAGCTAAATGTACTAAAACGACTGAAATCTTTTCTTGGTTTTGCGGAGAAGAAGGTACTTGTCCAAAGCTTTGTCTTCTCCAACTTCAACTACTGCCCTTTGGTATGGTTTTTCTCTTCAGCTAGATCCATGGATAAGATCGAAAAAATACAGGAGAGAGCCCTACGTTTCCTTTACGATGACCACGATTCTTCTTACGAAGAATTGCTTGGCAGATCAGAAAAATGCACAATGCATGTAAATAGGCTAAGATACCTCTGTATTGAGATCTTCAAAACTGTTAACCAGCTAAATCCTGAATTCATGCAAAACATTTTCGAAACAAGAACCTCCAATCGACCTTCACGTCGTTCTAATGATTTGCAGCATTATAGGCCCAACCAAACAACGTTCGGTTCAAATAGTCTCAGGTCTCTTGGACCGCAGATCTGGAATCGTTTGCCAGATGACATAAAATCAGCAGAAAATCTAGTCCAATTTAAAAGACTAATTAAGAGCTGGGATGGGGCCACCTGCAGATGCAATGTATGCCTTCGTAATTAATTCTTTATATAATGTAATTAAAATTTTCTATAAACATTCCGTTAATTCGTATTTTTTTCCTGTAAATAATCGAATTAGACTAGTTGCATTTGTAGCTAAAAGTAATTTCGATTTAAAATAAAAGACACACACACACACACACAAACATGAATTGTATAGAGCACCGTCTAGCGTATATCTTCGTTACGGTGGTCAAATTCTGATTGGCTTATATCAAATTAGTACATGCAAAATGCAATCTTATCTGACGATTTGCTGTGACTAGTGTACGAAGAAACATTTTTTGCGGGTAATTCCTATTCTCTTAAATCTCGGTACAACCCCCTCCATAGCTGTTGCTGTTCATGATTCTTACCCTTAATTTCCTATATTTAATTGTCGCTACTCCTTGCCACTTGGTTGTTTTTGTAACAACCTTATACGCGGTCTGTGGCTGTGTTCCTTGTGGCTGGGCTGCGTGACCTCCCTATTGCTAAGTTAGTAAGCAACTTTTTTACAAACTAAGTACTACGAGTAGATGGTTGTAAAATTATCAGCGTTCCATCCCATTTCTTAATAAGTAAGCGGTAGTGGGGCACTCAGCCCGGACCCAGGGAACATCAGTAGTGACACAAAATATAAAAAGAAGGGAAAAAGATAATAAATAAAAGTCTGAAATTTTTTGTGAGTCTATTTCCCCTGCTTGCCGTCTAGCGTTACAATAGCCAAATTCTGCTTTGATAATTTTCAAATTAGTACATTATTTCTCTTTCGGATCTTATCTGACGATTTCCTGTGACCAGTGTCAGATGAAAATATTTTAAAAATTCCGTTACTAATAAGGATATCCCAGTGCATCCCCTCTCATAGCTGTATTTGCCCATGTTAGGCAACCTTTTTTGACTAAGAATTACAGGTCTCTATTACGTAGTAGATCCCTGACTTTTTCTGGAATCTGTATGCTAATCTGAATTGTAAGCTATTCCCATCCAATTAGTCACTTGGGCATACCTTCCAGGGAATATAAGAAAATAGTTCGATTTCTCTACATCGATGCCTTGGTTTTGTAGCTCAGAACCATTTACATAGTTTATGGCGGCAAATAATTCGTGATTAAGAGATTAGGCTGAAATATAAAATAGTCATAAGTCAATTTTTTTTGGAAGCTTGTTGATAAAAGCCATTAACTTCATCAATTGGCTGACGTATTCACGTCATTGAGTTCACACACGGAATAAAGCAAACTACCAGGTGCTAAGCATACAAATCGGTCAGGATATGTACCTTAATTTTAAAAATAGTCCGAAAAGAAACTGTTCTAAGGTAAACCCAAAAATGCGAGTCCTAATTTCGATGGCTTGTAAGGTATGTGTTGTATATTGAACTTGGAATTTTGTAAAGTTATTAACCCAAAATCCAAGACACAGTCCACGGGGGGGGGGGGTTTCTTCCATAGTAAAGGTACCTGGGGATGTGCCGCGCTCAAAGGTATACTTTTTCGGACTTCTAGTCTAGCCAAGGGTATGCTTTTTGGCAATTTTAGTCTAGGCCAGTCTAGGCAAGGGTATAAGTTTTGGCAATTTTCGTCCAGGAAAGGCCAAATTTTCTTAATTTGTGTCTAGAAACCCCAAATTTTGGCGATTTTGGTCTAGAGAAGGCGAAATTTTGGTGATTTGTGCCTAGAAAACGGCAAATTATGGCACTTTTGGTCTAGAAATTAGTCTAGCCAAGGGTATCATTTTCACAAAAATTGGTCTAGCCTACGTTACCATTTTCAAGATGCTCGCGGCACACCCCTATCTGAAATTTGGCCAAGAACCCCCCCCCCCCCGTGACACAGTCCTGTAGTCCAGCTTTTGTGTGGCGCAAAGTTAGGCCCAATCTGAATTGAATTAAAATCGGTTGAGAATAAGATAGCATAAAATAATCGCGAGTTATCGTTTTTATCTCATGATATTTAGTAAACACGAAAATAATTATAAATGTATTCCTCCTTTGTACTACACAAAAATGAGTTTAGTCCAGTTTATATCTTCTGAGTGCTATACGAACGAGCGTTATATAGTGTCCGACGGCAATAATAATTCGATACAATAAATGAAGTCTTCAATAAGTCTTTATTGTGTACAAATATGTACAATTTCTTGTTTGAAAATATTAGTTACCCATTGTGATGTGTGTGTTACGTTTACTTTTTACTGCGCCTTCTACCACGTTTGTAGTTCGTTGTGCGTGAGTCTATCTCGTCCATACTGATCCATTCAGTAATGTTGCATCGTTGCATGACTGAGTGAATCAATGTCAATGTTTCAAATTTGTTATGAGCGTATCTCGTCACAGGGTGACCAAAAAATGAAAAATACAACAGTATGTTTATCATGTTAAAACATCTCACTATTCTCACCCAAGGGGGGACGCTTTGAAATCTCAAAATAACGCATTAAGATCTTACTCAAGACCCCCAAGGGATCAAGCGAGCCCTGGTTGTAGCCCCTCGAGACCTAAACAAGATATTTAAAGCCTAGAACCGGTTGATTCCGCTCTTTTCTAAGCAACGAGCAGATGCAGATGACACGTGCAAAGCGGCCCACCTCTCCTCCCTCAGCGTCAGCGACGGTTCTTTTCATCAAAAATTGGCCATTTTCCTTCTCTTTTCCCCTATGGCCCCTATGGTTAAGTAAAATATTTTACAAAATTTCATTCTCATGACAGTATTTGGTGTAGGCTTAAAGGCAATAAATAGGAACATCTTAAGAATAGAAACATGATATCTCTCTCTGTCTTTTCACTTTCACTCTAATATTTATGGATTTTGTGTATCAATTAGTTAGGTGAATATGCCAAATGCCTTAGATGCTCTTCCTCTCAAAAAGTGACATCTCCTTCGCACTCGGGTATGTTGTTAGTTGATTTGAGAGGGAGAGCGACTAATTGGATGGGAATAGGTTACCAGTAACTTTCAGCCTAAGCGGTAAGCGGTAGTAACTTTTGCCCTAAACGTAAACAAAACAATAGGCGATTGTTCTAGAAACAATACTGCTATTGTATAGCAGACAGGAAACAATGACATTGTAAACGTGCCTCTCCATGATGAAATGATGATCTTTTCTTTTAATATAAACAAGAGATATGCCTATCTTAAGATTTGCGCCATAGTGCAAATTATTGACTAGTGTGATGAACTATTCCCCCCCCCCCCTACTATGCAAGGATAGCATACTACCGCCACTTGCTTCTACTGCAAAAAGTTATGCCACTTTACCTTGTAGCTTTGGAGGGGAGGGCGGCTAACTCTCTTACCCCTTCTCTAGCCTGCGTGCAGACTATACTTTTCTTCGCGGTGGAAAAGTATAGTCTACACGCAGGCTACCCCTTCTCCTGTTTTCATGAAAATCGTTATTTAATAACATGAGTTTTGTTGCTAGGAGACACCCCTCATATAATAGACTTTGAGTTCAGTAAATAATTGATATGACGTTTCCATTCAAAGGTTGTTTGTTCATCAAGAGGTAATTGTCTCGCTCATTGTTAATTTTCTAAGCAATGTAAGGCATCTAGATCAAGTAGAAAAACAACAAGGTTAAGATTTTTGGTAGGCCTAACTGTCTGACTGCATGCTGACTGTAAGGAATAATTCCGTATCGCAACAGTAATCACACAAGGCTTCTTGTCTCCTAGATAGCGTAGGACTTGACAGCAAATTGCACCTTATATAAACCCATATTTCCAGATTTTAGAGTACTTGATATCCACTGTGACTGCAGGATTCCAAATGGTAAGAAACCTTCCTCACAGCTTCACAGCTTTGAAGACCCAAAACAAAAGCGGCCATTCAAGGATGAGAGCAACAGCATTATGTTCGCCGTGGACGTTAACAATCAACAATGATCAATGCACCCAAACATTTCAATGTTCAACAACAACAACTATCATGCCTGCGCACATATTTCCTCGCCTTTTTCGTACCAAGATGTTCGGGCAAACACCGTTTTAAAACATCGAACTTCCAATTTGAGAACCAACCTGACTCTATTGTTGTCACTGAAACAAACCAATCATATTGGCCAAACGCTGTGACGTTGAAACTGCTCTGAAACGTGGACATCGGCTGAGCGAATGCATTTTAATATTTGCATGNCAACAACTTATTAGTAATGAGTCTGAAACAATGGTCTTCAAATCACTCAATGAGAGCTCCGCAATACTTGTGTGGACTTTTCACAAGAAACTCGCAATGCTCCGCCCGTGCCCTCCGTAATACTGACACTGACGTAAGGTTACCAAAGAACAAATCTGCGAATGGGCAAAAATGTTTTTCTTTTCGGGGAGCAAAATTATGGAATAGCCTCTCAGCTGAGTCCAAACAGGCATCCTCTCTGAATAGCTTCAAAAATTCTATTCAGACATGAGGGCGAGGCCGGATTTTGTGGGGGGGGCGTTGGCTGCTCTTGGTTGGCGAGCTGGGCTGGGGCGATTGGTGGTCCCGGTCTACGGTCGCCGGTTGCTTTGGCTTGGCACGTCGATCGGGGGTGGCTGGCGCTGGTGTTACAGCCCTTGCCTAAAATTTGTAATTTGTTTTCTCTTTTTTTAAATATTTTCTTTTAATATCAATTATCAATTACTGTAATTAGGTTTTAACATTATGGTTTTTCTTGTAATTAGGTTTGGACTATTTTTATTTTAGATTATATTGTAACTGTTTTTAATGGAGGGCCCCTAATCAGCTTTTGCTGAAGGGCAACCCTCCCTAGATGAATCAAATATGAAATATGGAATATAAGATATGAAAATGATGATAAAACAACTTTTTGTTTGTTTGTACGATGAGAAAAAAACTACAATTTACCTTGAAAAGGCATACATTATAATTATGAACCAATCTAATACCTTTAAATCATAATCAAAACATAACAGCAAAGAACGCAGTATACAGCCTTTTTAACCCTATCCAGACTGGGGGGAGCTGATTCAGCCCCCCCTGTCAATTTTTTCACTGCTATTTTTTTCCGTTAAATCCTAATCTTTTTAGTGTTCGTGACTTTTCTTAAATATCTTAAATATTAAATATCTTAAATGTCAGTCATTGCAAAATCTCTATGTGACATTTTCAACCTCTCAATTGCCACAGGTGTCTTTCCTGAAAACTGGAAAACTGCAAGGGTTGCCCCAATCTTTAAAAATGGAGAAACAAATGACCGTTCCAACTATAGACCGATTTCTGTACTCCCATTTCTAGCAAGACTCTTTGAAAAGTTGGATTCACAAGCATTGTGCTGGCGATTTGCCCGTTACAAGCCATGATTGATCAAGTTAAATTCCTCCGTGTTTCCTTCGGCCTAAATAAATGATAATAAATGCAGCGTAACTTTCTTCGCTTCTTCAACACATCTACGCATCGGTAACAGATATATTTACACAACGGTGTCTCTGCAAGATTAATGAACTCCAAAGATTCGATTTCAGTCTTTGGACTAAAGGAGCCAGCACTATCTATGAGATTCCTATCACTCTTGACATTTAAAGTAAATGAACGGAGTTAAAAGGCAACTTAGCTAGGGGGACTGGGTCCATCTAAATAGAACCTATTGTATTTGATGTTTTCGATCGATGAAAACAATAGGAACATAAGTGGCGCGTGCCGTTCTTTTGTGCTATGCTTAGACTAGATCGCTATATCTCCGTTCATTTACTTACATTTACTTCGTTCTTTGATACATATCGCACAAGCCACCACTTCGTTTCGAAATTTCTTTGCGATTCGAAGTTCGAACTCAAAATTGCGCAACCTTGTGACAAAGATGATGTCATGGTCATGTGATGAGAAACAAGAAAATGCACGGCGCGGCGTTGCGCAGACTTTGTAGTTCCTTTCTTTCTCCTCCTCCCCAGTTACCAAAAAGGCTGCACGCAGGCTAGCATATTAGGAGCAGCAAGTGAGTTCCGCCATGGAGAGAAAGGAATATCGTCATATCACCGCATTATTTGTCGATTGAAACTGGCGGAAGGAGTGCAAACCCTTCGAAATATTACCTTACTCACATCTTCTACATATCTGGAAGCAGTCAAACACATTTGGATCTGTTTATGTTGAACAGGGACGAAGAATTTTCCAGTAAATTGTTGCGTAGTGCGGGAGTGAAAAAGAGCAGTTTTAGGCCAATGAAACGGCAGTTTTAAATGTGGGCTGACTAAGATTGTGAAATTCTCTTGACAGCTAGCTGTAAATTATTGGTCATTATCTACTAAACAGGCTTCATTAATTTTGCTACGTGTTATTGCTAATAAGGTCGAAGAAAACACTGTTTTCCATTTGAAAAGACGACAGCATGAAGCCAAATCACAAGATTTAGGCCAATATTTACACTGGACAAGCAACACACCAACACAATAACATCACGAGCCAAGTGCGATTTTTGGCCAATATTGGAATTTGAGCAACACAAGGTCGAGAGCAATTTAAAATTGAGGGGCTAGGTACCCTCTGCATGGAATAAACGCAAATATTGGGAATCAATCAAGTAACCAGTATTCAAGTGCAACTGAAGATATGAATCGAAATTCAGGTAAAAAGCTGTCACAGCCAAGGCCACTACTTTGCAATCAGAAAGAAGGGTTCATGGAAAAGAAAACTGGACTATTCAGTATGTGGAAAAACCGATATTTTGTCCTGATGCATGATGTGTTATCTTACTTCAAAAGAGAAGAAGAGAAGGAGTCAATGACACCTACCGGTCGTGTTTTTTTCAGTGACATTTTAACTATTGAAAAGACAACAAAGAAAGGGAGACCATTTTGTTTCATTATTACAGAGGAAGAAAAGAAGCATATTGTCAGCTGTTCTTCAGATACTGAAAGGGACTCATGGATAGAGGCAATCAAAAGTGGCAAAGATCATCACAGCAAGCAAGAGAAATTTGATCCTATACGAAGAAAAAGTGCCAGGATAGGAAAGGATCTGAAAAGGATAACCATACAAAAAGATGAAGGAGGTGGAATTGGATGCACAATAAAGAATGTTGGAGGATCAATTTTTGTAAACAGAATCATCCAAGATGGCCCTGTTGCTATTTCAGGAGTTCTAAGACCAGGTAAATATCAACCAAAGAAATTCAGTTTGTATGTAAGTACATTTGCCATTTGTCCATGTCGGAAAACTTGCATTCATTGGCAACACTCTAGCTAATGACACAAAAACCCATTGTTATTTTCTAATTCTCACATCTTTTCTACTCGCAGCCCACAACTAATAGTTCATTTTAGGGGCCTTCGACTTTCGATTTTCATATTTTTTAACGGCATTGGGCCGTTAAGATCAATACCCCCACCCCCCTCCCTCCTTAACGGCCTTCCGCCAAAATCGTGATCAAAACAGGCTTCCGTAAATGGCCTACTTGATCGCAATCAAAATTTCTTAGGGTGCTACTCCTAGGCCCAGCCAAGTTCAACGTAATTGAAGACTCTAAATGCAAAAAGGATGTAAATACTGCCGTTTTTCTCTGCATGTTTTAGGTTTTGTAGGTCATGAGTTTTTAAAAAATCGCTAAGAGATTTTCGTACGATTTTTTATTTTCTTAACGGCCTAAGGTAAAACCCCCTCCCCCCTTAACGGCCCAATGCCGTTAAAAAATATGAAAATCGAAAGT
>REGM01000193.1:197486-211270 GCA_004194415.1 Aurelia aurita | reverse complement strand
TTTTTAAAAAATCGCTAGAGATTTTCGTACGATTTTTTATTTTCTTAACGGCCTAAGGTAAAACCCCCTCCCCCCTTAACGGCCCAATGCCGTTAAAAAATATGAAAATCGAAAGTCGAAGGCCCCTTACCTCTACCAGGCCAAATAGCAGCCAACCTGTCTGTTTATGCCTGGCATCCCAGACGAAAGTATGGCAGTTTTCACCGAGATCTCATGTGTTCAAGAAAAGTTCTCTTGTTTGTCAACATTATTATTTTCTTGAGTGCGCAAATTCCATAGTTTCCAAGGCATATATGTCATAACATGTCCACAGAGGTTATATTTTGGCACATTTTGACCCTGTTCAGTTCAGTTCATTCATTTTAAATTCCACTACATACAAAACACTCTAATATTAAACAACTTACAACAATAAATAACAACATTTTAAACTAAAAGACAATAATACAGATAAGGTAAGAAAGATACATGACACTAGAGGATTTGTATGAAGGGGAATTCTTAAGGAGGAACTCTCTCAGTAGCTAAGCTAATCGAGGAGAGAGCACCCCCTCTTTCAGATAAAATCTTAAGAAACTATGGGTAAACGGTGACTATCAATAATGTGCTTTAATAGTTATGTTCAAACAGGAAGGTTTTGAGTTTCTGACGAAAAATCTTGACCGATGGTGACCTTTTTATGTCTAAAAAGGAATTCTGCACAGGAATTCTTGCACAGGAATTCTGTTTGCCATGTAAACAGTTTTTATAGCTGTTCTGGTGTAAATACAATGAACTGTTTTAAAATCCAATTGCATCTACTGTATATCCACATAGTTAGTTCTTGTGCAGACAAGATAGGTCAGATAAAAACCAATCATAGTTACATGCAGAAGGTACATGCCCAAGGTGCAAAGTGTCTCACTCATTGTTGTTGCTGACTGAAAGAAAAAGAACCCATAAGGTAGCACAAGCAACAATCACATCACTTATGATAGCTATTGTAGATAATTGGGAACAGGTGGCACATATAGTTTATTTTTTAATTTGTTCATCATTAAAATCAGTAGATAGAGTCAAAATAGCTTTTCGATTTGATCAATAACAACCCATTTTTATGTATGAAGAATGAGTACATAACGTGATAGGGCTGATTTTCCATATAGGAAGGAAAGGTACTAGTAGGTATATATGGACGCTTTTTGTGTCAAAAAGTGTAACAAGAGTTTTGGCATACCTGAAATAGTCTACCCATAGAGTTTCAAGCGTCTACCTGGTAACTGGACAACAGGAAGGGTTTATGATACAGGCAAATTATACTCTCCTTCGCGAGGTTACGGATCTCGGAATCCCGGACCACAGGACTACGGAACAAATAAAGAAACCTTGTGAGGAGAGTACGCAACAGAAAAAATAAAGAAACCTTGCAGAGAAGAGTACTCGAAAGTATGCGTAGAAATCACGGGAAGTACGCAAATTATTATCAGATTTAATTATATGGCTATGTTAAGAATCTTACTTGGTTTTAAATGTTGGAAAGGAATGATTCCAAAAAGTCATGCATGACAGTGTGCCACACTGTCATGCATGACTTTGGAATGTAAACTGTCATAAACAAATTAGGAATGTTGGTTAAGAATCACGATGTCCCTTAAAGTAAATAAACAGAGTTAAAATTTGCTCAGCTAGGCGGACTGAGGCAATCTAAACCTATTGTATTTAATGTTCTGGACCATTAAAACTGTAGGAACGTAATAAGTGGTGTGTTGCCTTCTTTTGTGCTATGTTTACTTAGCCCTATCAAGCCTAGGGGGGCTGAATCAGCCCCCCCTAGCAGATTTTCTGCTGTATATTCGTACTAACTGCACTTACCACTCTGTATCTTTCTGACTTTTACTTTTTATCTTTCTTACACCCAAAAATATATTTTTTGCAAAAATGAAATTCATTCCAGGGGGTAAACACAATTCATTTTCAAAGGAAGTCAACCGCAAATTTTGAATAAACCCTAATAAAATCTACAGGGAACTTGAGAAATCAATGCGAAGCTAGGAATATAATCTATTTTAGATGCTCTATCAAACTGACTACTTATTTTGAAATTTGGAAGAGTAAATCGCCGTATTTATACAATGCGCATGCGCACATTCTTTGAATTTTTGTGTGATGACGTCATCATTTTTTAATAAATTTTGTTCACAAAGCAAATGCAATTTGACAACAGAATACACAAAAAGTGGACTGATATCCTTACTGCTTTTCGTTTTCTGGTAATCAGCGATTGAAATTTGTTGTACTGAACCCTTATGATTTTGAAAATGTAACATTGTGACGCCATGAGCAGGTCACGTGACATATCTAAAAATAGATTCCATTTTTGGGTTCATCTCATGATGTACTATACACATGCCAAGTTTCATGGCTCTATGTTGTACAAAACAGAAATAAAATACAGGGGGCCGAATCAGCCCCCCCCCTAGTCTTCCTAGAGCATCAAATACCCTAGGCTTGATAGGGTTAGACTTTGACTAGATCACTAGATTTCCATCCCGTTTATTTACTTTAAATAGTATGCTTCAAAATAGAGTTGTTCAAGATGTTATTTCATACCATTTAAGTTAAGATCCAATAATGTTGCTACTCTTAAAAGTAATTTAATCCATATTCAATAGAAAATTTATATTGATTATGTACTGGATGACCCATTTCTCTTGTATTGGTACAAGTCATATTTTACTAAAACTGCCAATTGAAGCAGTGAGAGACCAAGAAAACACTAGTGGTTTGTCATACTCCTCAGCAGTTTAACTCTGTTTGTTTCTCAGGTGACCAAGTTGTTGATATAAATGGAATCAAGATATCAGGGAGTCCAATTGAAAAAATCAAACAGGTAATAAAGGAGAGTCCAGATTATGTTGTATGCACTGTCAAGCCAGTCACACATTATGCAAACCAAGACAGCAGCCCAACCCTTCCAAGGACAGCATACACTGAGGTTGATGCAGCATTCATAAAGTCCCTACAAGATGACAAGGATAGGGATGCCCCAAAGCAGCAAACTGCTCACACAAAAACTGTATATGCAAATGCTGAGATCTCAGCTCCTAAAGACTTTGAAGCTGGTAAGGATGATAGGGCTGATCATGATTATGTGAATGTGTATGAGGACAAACCTTCATCTACACAAAATTATGCTGAACTTGACTTTTCAAGACGTTGAGTGACATGTTTGGAGGTCTTCAAGTCTGGGTAATACAAGAAATGATATTCATATAGTACAGTATATGGCCACCCTAGTACATATTGAAATCAGTTTTTGTATTGCTACAAGTTTCTATGTGATACCAAAAGGCCCCTTTGCCAACTGTCTGTCACATTTTTATAAATAGGTCTTGCTTTTTCTTACAATTATCTGGCAGGTTTCTAAGGGTTCAAATTTTTTTAGGTTTATTGTGTCAATAAAGGAATTTCTGTCTACAGTTAAATAAGCATCTAAAAATTTGTATGCTTTGATAAGGATAAGAACATAGCTTTTTTCTTCAGACAAGAGGCCCAGGATTGTCTCACTACACACCCAACAAAACTTCAAAAGCATTTTTGGGATATTTTGATTTTTGTAACAGAAACATATTACGCTAAAAGCATCCAAACAAATAACAAAATTGACTGATAAACCATAGATTTGCTTCTCAAACAATGTTTTCCATTTCAAACTGTATTGTGCTGTTTTTTGAACATTTAGGGATAAAAAGGATGTCAAGGATATGCTTCCTAAACATTCTGATCTTCATCAGTAACTGTTGATGTTTGCACTTGATTATGTCACTTTGTTCCAGTGTACAACCTACTGGTTGTATCAATTTGTGATTAGGCCTGTAGGCAAGAAATCTTGATTTATTGACAAATTATACACATAGCCACAAATTGGGCCAATTGCATTGTGTGAAGACCGCAACAAATGTTATTCTTAGCAAATTTCCAAGTTTCTATAAACTAAGAAGATGGATGCAATGGGGTTTTCCCTCCCAGATTCTTGATGCCAAAATCCTGCCTTCTAATGATAAAAATGAGACATCTCGCACCTGGTTACTGTTACGGCAAGTCCTTAATCCCCTTAAATTCTGGACAGAATCCTGAAATCGAAAAATGCACAATCCCATTGTCCCCATAAACCCCTTTGCACCCTGCTAAGAACTAATCCAAATCTTGGGATAATTGTTTCCTCCAAATACAATTAGGCACTAGACTACCTGTAAGAGTAAATGATATAAGTAATATTTTCGTAATGCCTAAATTTCCCTGTCACCTAAAATGGTATTGCGAAGGATTGTTAAAAGGGGGGAGATCTAACTTTGTATTTGTTGCAGTTTGTACTCAATGTTATTGACCGAATTCACATACCGTAAAAGCTCTATTAAGCCCCCCAGGGGGCTTTTTTAATTTCGGAGACTCCAGAGGGGGGCTTCAAAGAGAGGGAGACTTATTAGAGAGGGGGGCTTATTCACAAAGTCAGATGACAAGGCTATAAACGATAGCTTTTAGGTCTTTTACCTCATATTTTGCGGAGTCAATATACACTTTTACGAATCAAATACACAAATTCAACGCAGTTTTAATCCCAAACCATATCAAAATTAACATCCAAACTTGTTTTATCTAGTAAACGGAAAATCTTCGGTATCCTCTCGCATTTGATATAACTGAGGGGGGCTTAATAGAAAGGGAGGGTTTATTTATAATTTTGACTCGGAAGGGAGGTGCTTAATAGAGAGGGCGGCTAAATAGAGCTTTTTCGGTAGTTGCATTTAATTTATCATAAATAGGATACACTGCCTTCCAAATATTTAACCTCCTGCTAAATAAAGTTTGCTATATAGGTATATAGACAATTTTAAAAATGGTTTGTATCAGAATGTCCAATGTTTAATTCAAATAATTAATTTTTTAGTGGTCGTGGAGTAAAAATTCTGATTTTTTAGAACAACTGATTTCGACAGAATTTAAGAAACAATTATGCTTTTAAATGAATAACGTTTTGTAGCATATACAAGCTTTCCGAATACAGTGTAGTTTCTGGAAACGTTTTTGTATTTTTGAATTCTTGTTTCGCGCCTGGAAAGGTCGAAAGCAGGAAGCTCCGGTTGAAAGCGAGGGCGTCACTATCGCGCGGCAGAGGGGTCAAAAATAATTCGTCGTGACTGCTTTTTGTCGTCGTCGTAGCTTACATTGGTTGTTGTCCAAAATTACGACGCCAAACTCACCGGAGTTCGGTGTCGTACAAAAACAATAGCGAACCTACGATTGCACAACGCAGCTCACTACGACGACGGTGAGAGGCATAGCACTAGCGCGGCTGCGTAGTCCTCGCGCCAAGTGTTTTTGTACCATCTGCCAAAACACCACGGTGAATATTTGGCTCAAAAATTGAAGAAATTTTGATCAAAAAGGCGAACCACAGAGACTTGAACGATCTTCTGCACCGCGCTTCATAATAACGGAAATATGAAAGGGAAAGTATGGCAGAAAAGACACAAACTCAAGTTGAAATTTTAGAATTTAATGTTGAAATTAACTGTAGGATAACTTGGGGACACGTTATAAAATTAAGTTGAACCTAGGCTGGTAAAGTATTTAATCTTTTTCACAAAAGGCATCTACAACTTGGAAAGTTTCTAGGAATCACTGCACAGTTATTAGAGCAAAAGCTTTTCATGGCAGAATTTCGATCATTGTAGTACAAGGTAACAAGTTTCATAACATCAGACATCGAATATATTTTTAGGCCTGTTGTTGTCACTTTTAGAAATTTAATCCTCTTTCGAATAATTTGTTACAGAAACGGCAATTTGTTAATGTTCTTCCTGGTGCAAAAGCATATCAAACTGATAAGTTTCATTACAGCAAGTAAAATTAACATCCCACGGCTCAGTTCAAGTTACACACATTTGCATTCGCACTGGCTCAGGGCCGTCGAGAGACGGGCGGGGCCCCAGGGGTGAAGCCCAGAAATTTTTTTGGACCTCACCCTTTTTCCCTTGGGCCACACCCCCCCCTATGCACTGTTAAAACCATGTTTTTAGATGGAAACGCCCTCCTATACACTGTTAAAAACAAAACTTTCAGATGGAAACACCTTCCTGAATCTCAACAATAGGCCTTTTCACGGAAAGCAAAGCATGGTGGGAAAAAGGGAAAATTTTCGAGATTTCGACACCTCGCAGCTTCGAATTTCGCAAAGTTTTGCAATGCTTATTTTCGCAACAAAACCTGTTGTCTCCTAAGCACGAAATAAAATATTAGATGTCTTGTGTACATAAAGATAAACTTCTCAGATTTCAGAGATTATGAAATTGAAATGCAATCTTGCATCTGCCTCCTTCCAGTCTTTTTATATAACGAGAAAGAAACTCGGTGCAGTCTCGAAAATTGTAAAATCATGCTTAGGCCCTTGTGATCAAGCGCCACAAATATTCCAATAATTCTACGATTTATGGGGGAAATCAGCTGAAATTTAAAATGAAGGCACCTCATTTGTGTCTGAAGTCGGATATAATTTATAATTATAATTATGGGCCCGCAGGCCTAAAAACGTCCCTGAAGGACAATTGACAACAAAGACAAAATACATACCTACTTCCTTGCGGGCCCCGGGCCCCCTGGTAACTACTCTGGCTAACCCACCCTCTCGACGGTCCTGCACTGGCTTCCCTTGACTTGACGAGGCCATGTTATTTTGTTTCGATCCCAAAAACTACAATCTTTCTCCAAGCTGTACAACGAAAATAAAGGCAAATTACCAGCAGAAAACATCCTCTGCTGAAACTGCGATGTTGAAATTATACAAAAACTTACTCTCCAAGACGAGACGAGCAGTAAAGTAATTTATAGAAAATAGTTTACCTTCGTAGTCGAGACAACGTAGATTTCTGAGTACGACGAAGGAAGGGGTTTCCTCAGTCTTTAAATTTAAATTTCCTCATGATCGTCGTCGTAGTGAGCTGCGTTGTGCAATCGTAAGTTCGCTAATAACCACGACGAACTCCGGAGTTCGGCGCCGTGCAAAAAGAATCACGACGCCGAACTCCGGACTTCGGCGTCGTTATTTTGGACAACGACCAACAGAGGCGCCGGAAGGAGAACGAAGCGGCGGGGGCAGCCACTCCAATAGGGGCATTACAAAATAGGACAACTGACACATTGCATTCTTCTTAGAAATTTTATTTGTCACAGGTATGGTTACGAGCAGCTGTAGAAGAGTGGAAATTAGTGGGGGCCTTTATTGAATTTAGGGTTTTGGCGCTACAAGAATCCAAATTGACAAGGAAACTAGTATATGTGTATGTGCAATTCTGTGCAGTTCTTCGAGGAGTGCACTGCATTATTTTACGATTTTTAGGTGTGGTTTATTAGAGGTGCAATTGGGCTATTATTNCTTGAGAAGAGAAGGCAATATGAGTCATTTAGATCCCGGGTAAGAATTTTATTTTCGATTACAATTTTTTCATTTGAAAATCTCCTCCATTGAACCTCTTTTTGTTGCAAGAAAGCCTCCTTCTAAATCATATATTTCGTTGGCAGGCTACCGCATCTATTTATGGTTTCAAGTCGACATTTCTTCATTTGAACAACATACAGTTATGACATAGTTGGTTTATATTACAATAAGGGGTCATCGACAAAAGATTTTATCCGTAAAAATCCGAGCCCCCTCCCCCCTTCTTAACCCTATTCTACATGGTCATCAGAGGCGCCGGAAGGAGAACGAAGCGGCGGGGGCAGCCACTCCAATAGGGGCATTACAAAATAGGACAACTGACACATTGCATTCTTCTTAGAAATTTTATTTGTCACAGGTATGGTTACGAGCAGCTGTAGAAGAGTGGAAATTAGTGGGGGCCTTTATTGAATTTAGGGTTTTGGCGCTACAAGAATCCAAATTGACAAGGAAACTAGTATATGTGTATGTGCAATTCTGTGCAGTTCTTCGAGGAGTGCACTGCATTATTTTACGATTTTTAGGTGTGGTTTATTAGAGGTGCAATTGGGCTATTATTTGTAAAACGGCATGCGGCTTCAATGGGACTTGGGACGATTTCTTTAAGCTAAGAATCGATCAATGTAGTTCAGGTTTACGAGCGAAGCGAGCGGAATTTTTGAATGCAATGTTGTAAAATTGAAGTATCTTTCTTAAGTTGGTCAAGCAACTTGTCAATTTGCTTCAGCTTGTCAATGGGGTCAACTGTTGCAATGTGTCCGATGAAAACAATAATCTGGTCCATAAAGAGCTTGAAACAAAGATATACAATCAATTTGTAGACCATTCGATAAGTTACTCATCGTTTGCCCCGATTGCCCTTCTTATCAGGTTAGCATTAACTAAAATGAATATTTCACAGTAAGCTTTAATCAAGATGAAAAGGAATGTAAGGTGAAGCAGAGAAGGATTTTGTACAGATTTTAGGGCAACATTGTTAAGCACTGAAAATCTAATGTTGTAGCACGAGGAACAACACTGCTCGAACTATCGTAATTTCTTAGTATTGCAAGAATGTCAATCAGCTCAAGGTCAAATTACTATTTCCACTAAAGTATTGGGTCAGATGTGCGCTGCAAGAATTTCTGTTATAACCCAATCCAAAAATACAGGTGGGACTTCGAGACCCAATCCCAAAATATGGGTGAGGTTTCCGAAAAATGTTTTCCCTATAAAACAATTGTAAAATTGTTATTTATCCTAAACCTGAACATTCCCAGAATTTTTAGCAAAAATTAGACCCAAATCCCAGACAATTTCTTCAAAAGAGATATCCCATTCCCAAAATGTTCGTGACAAAAACTACCCCAAAACTGGTCCACATCCACGTATCACTGGATAGTGAAGTACTCACCCCGAGCGCCAGCATCTTCAAATCCAGCAAGCGACATTGATATAAGTGGCCTTTCTGTTTTACTTTTGCTTAATTGTATGCCTTAACAGTAACCTACGTTGTGCTTTGTTAGCAATTGGTGCAATTTGGATTACAAAGAGCACTGAACACAACGNAATTTAGGGTTTTGGCGCTACAAGAATCCAAATTGACAAGGAAACTAGTATATGTGTATGTGCAATTCTGTGCAGTTCTTCGAGGAGTGCACTGCATTATTTTACGATTTTTAGGTGTGGTTTATTAGAGGTGCAATTGGGCTATTATTTGTAAAACGGCATGCGGCTTCAATGGGACTTGGGACGATTTCTTTAAGCTAAGAATCGATCAATGTAGTTCAGGTTTACGAGCGAAGCGAGCGGAATTTTTGAATGCAATGTTGTAAAATTGAAGTATCTTTCTTAAGTTGGTCAAGCAACTTGTCAATTTGCTTCAGCTTGTCAATGGGGTCAACTGTTGCAATGTGTCCGATGAAAACAATAATCTGGTCCATAAAGAGCTTGAAACAAAGATATACAATCAATTTGTAGACCATTCGATAAGTTACTCATCGTTTGCCCCGATTGCCCTTCTTATCAGGTTAGCATTAACTAAAATGAATATTTCACAGTAAGCTTTAATCAAGATGAAAAGGAATGTAAGGTGAAGCAGAGAAGGATTTTGTACAGATTTTAGGGCAACATTGTTAAGCACTGAAAATCTAATGTTGTAGCACGAGGAACAACACTGCTCGAACTATCGTAATTTCTTAGTATTGCAAGAATGTCAATCAGCTCAAGGTCAAATTACTATTTCCACTAAAGTATTGGGTCAGATGTGCGCTGCAAGAATTTCTGTTATAACCCAATCCAAAAATACAGGTGGGACTTCGAGACCCAATCCCAAAATATGGGTGAGGTTTCCGAAAAATGTTTTCCCTATAAAACAATTGTAAAATTGTTATTTATCCTAAACCTGAACATTCCCAGAATTTTTAGCAAAAATTAGACCCAAATCCCAGACAATTTCTTCAAAAGAGATATCCCATTCCCAAAATGTTCGTGACAAAAACTACCCCAAAACTGGTCCACATCCACGTATCACTGGATAGTGAAGTACTCACCCCGAGCGCCAGCATCTTCAAATCCAGCAAGCGACATTGATATAAGTGGCCTTTCTGTTTTACTTTTGCTTAATTGTATGCCCTTAACAGTAACCTACGTCGAGTTTTGCCTGCAATTGGTGCAAAGTGGATTAAAAATAGCACTGAACACAACGAGGGGTAAAAGGTTTCGAAAAGGACACATATATTCTCCCTCAGTCGAAGCTATGTAGTGTAGACGCTATTGTTGAAAGTCACCTGCGCTTCGCAGATGTAATCTGGGGCAGAGTTCCAAAGAGAAAACTCGAAACTCTCCAAAGATTAGAAAATAGAGCCCAGTCGATAATCGAAAGTGCCAGATAACTGGTCCTGTGATTGGTTGAACGTCAATAATCTTATTTCGTTTGATCGGTCAGTTATGACCTATAAGATTGTGAATATGCTAAGCCCTGAAAGCCTTTGGGATAAATTTGAGCCAAGATCCACGCACTCGAGGTATGCAACAAGGAATTGCCGAGATCTTCAGATCCCGAGATTAAACACAGAACATGCGAAAAAGGGCTTTAATTATTCGGCTCTAAAATCATGGAACGATACCTCTGTTGATATACGAGAGGCCTCAACTCTTAGTTGCTTTAAAAAACAACTGAAAACACACCAAATGGCTGATCAAAAAAGTAGATTTCAAAACACGACACCCTGGAAGAACAGCAATATTTAACAACTTACTTACTGAATTAACTTTGATTTTATTTTTGTATTTTATGAAACTGTATATATGTATTAGGATGCTGAAGGGTCTATTTTCGTTTTAAAATATTTATTGATATTATATCACATATCAATCATAAAAGGACATAAGAGAAATGTATTTTGGAAAGGGCAATAGCTGCCCCCGTGCTGCCCCCGTACCATCAGGGCAACGGGGGCAGCTGACCCCGCTGCCCCCGTGCCTCCGGCGCCCTTGACGACCAATGATAGCTACGACGACAAATAGCAGTCACGACGAATTATTTTTGACCCCTCTGCCGCGTGATACGTCACGTTGCCTTGTTTCGTATCTATATCTACCGCAATTAAAACGGAGGCCACATGCATAACAGTTCATCTTTTGTAAGGGTCTACTCAGATAACAAAACTAGGCACAAGCGCCGTTTTTTTGTGTGGGCAATTGGTCGTTAAATACGCCTTTAACTTTATGACCGTCTTGGGTCAATCATTCAAAATTCGAAGAAGACATTAAGTTATAGTAACGACGACAAAAAAAATAGATATATCAAATCATAGTTTCTCGTTTATCCAGGATTGAAGCATATCACTGCGACTACTGCTGCAGAGTAGGATTATAGAAGAGGAGTATCATAGCAGTGTACAGTAAGAACCAGGACCTCTTTTAAGGGACCAAAAATTTCTTGTTTCATAGCCAAGATATTCAATTAGGAGGCCCTGGTAAGAACCCGCAAATAAGAACCTACCTTTTCAAACCAAGCTATTTTGGTACTTATTTAAATGATAACATTCATGAAATGAGGCTGTAGGTTCTTAAATTAGGTTCTTAAATCTTTTCCAAAAAGTTTTATATAACAATTTTTCTTTCTTTGCAGTCTTCAAAATATAAACCGGGTGAGCCGTGAGCCACAAACATAATTTTCATAAATTTCGTCACAAAAATCGGCCATATTGGTTTTTTATTGGTGCTCGTCTCAAGTTATTGCATTGCATTTCTGTATAATACGTAGAAGGAAATTGGAAGGAAATGTTGAATTGTCTGGAAGGAAATCTGAGGAAAAAGAAGGAAATAATAAGGAAATTCTGTTTTCGAAAAGTGGAAGCACTGTTCGTGCTCCATTTTCCTGATTTTTGGGGCAAAACGGAGACGATTTATGGGGCTCTTTTTTTTAACCACTTTGGACTTGACTGTAGAAGGGCGATTTCAAAGATTTTCATGCTCCAAGGAGACAGCATCTCATCGGGCATGATGTATCGGGCTCTATATCAATCTTTCACTTTGTGAACCTATTGTGCTCGACACATGGGGCTCATTTTTGAAGGACTTTTACACCCGATTTATCAAGCTCGATATTAACAATGTTTTCGAGCTACAAATCATTTTCTCTAGAAACTACGTCGACGTGATTACAATCGAGCCCCATATGGTAATATGGTGCTCGAAAACAGGTGAGAAAATTTTGAACCGAATATTCCATCATAAACCTCCTCTATAACTTGTGTGAGTAGGAACGTTTTTTATCTTCCTTCTAAAACGAACCCGAGGTAAAGAGACACTTCATGAAATTTCAATGGCAGTCACCCCAGCATTTCTCCAGACAGGACACGGTTTATCGTTTATCATTTTGTACTTTGAAGGGCTCGATGGGGCTCCATTCCATGTTGCATTTGGTCAGGGGCGCAAATGCAAATTTTGTTTAGGGGGGTGTGCGTTCAAAGGACTGAGTTTTTTTCGCGAGGGAGCTATTTTTCGCGAAATAAATGTTGTTGCCAATAAATGAAAAAATAACGTTTTCCTAACTGTAATAATTTAACGAAAATACAACTATAACAGACATAATGTTTTCCAAACGATCGAAACGGAACAAAACATAACTGTAACTGACATTAGACATTACGTTGTCTCTGGCTAGCATCTTAGCCGTCTTCCCTATGGAATTAAGATGGTCCACATAAAACCTCACGAAATCGGGATGTTTTTGAGGCATGTAAGCTTGCGTGTACGGAATCAATTAAAGATTGCTGTGAGTTATTTGATTCACACAATTTAACTGAGCATTTTTAACACAAACTATCCTTTTGATATTGTAAAACCCGGTAAAACTCCGAAAATATTTTTAATACCTAGTGGCGTGGCCAGGACAAATTAACTGGGGGGACATTCAATCAAAGGGGTCTGGGGGCAAAGCTCCCATGAAATTTGTCGAGGACACGCTCTCTACTTTGGCTTAGACTGCTTCTCTCGATCCCATGTTTGAGGGTATTAACCCTAATCCATATGGGGGGGGGGTGGAATCCACCCCCCTCGAGGTTTTTCTTGCAGCGTTTTTCAACGACATCAGCTATGTCCCCCAACCTCCCTGACTTTTATCAATTATCTATTAGCTACATTTTGATGAAAAAAAATTTGAACAATAGACCTCACAGGTCACGTGACATGCCCATATTTGGAAGCAGGTAACAGCAAAATCATTGTTTTTGATGATTTCAAGGGCAAGATTTGATCAAATTATGAAGTATTATATATCAAACGAATCAGCAAACAAAGGGCTTTAATTTGATACCGGAATTTCTGGAATTTGATGACGTCAGCATTTTTTGATTATGACGTCATTTTGGCCGCCATTTTGGACTAATTAGCAAATTTTTTGAATTTTGTCCAACTTTTTCAATTAAAAACACTCCAATGATGCATTTTGTGATGGATTATCAACATATTGCCGCTTTTTTTCGTATATTTTCACATTGAACAAGTTTATAACATAAATTACGTCATCAGAATTGAATAATTTCTACCAAAATAACATTCCAAAATCGCTATTTACAATAAAATAACATTTTTCAGCAAGTATTCTGACTAACTAGACCAAAAACCGCATACATTTCCTGCAAAATCTTCTTTAAACTCAAATTTAAGTTGAGAACCTGATTTTCGTCAATTTTCAACTTTATGACGTCACTGTGACGTCATAGGGCGTGGCAACCACACCCAAATTGTGCTACATGTTACAAATTACTTGCTCTATAACTGTGCCAAGTTATATTGAATTCTGGTTAGTCTAAGGCTGTTT
>REGM01000193.1:173913-193183 GCA_004194415.1 Aurelia aurita | reverse complement strand
TATACCGGGTGTCCCAGAAAAAAGGTAACAGATTTGATCAGGGGTAGCGATAAGAATTTAGCTTGAATCGATGGGAAAGAATTTTTAACCTAATCCTCAATAGTTAACTTGAAGATAGCTACCTTGTTTGTTGATATTGGTGCTTTGAGAGTTGAAATATTAATCTTGAAACCTCAAACTTGCCTTCGCCTCCAAACCAGAGCTTTTGGGTTTTGGCCTAAGCTGTTAACCGCTGCGTTGTGGAATCTCCTGAATCATTGCGAAGTACAAACAAGAAACCTCGTGCCTAGGACAACATTTGAATGCAAAGCCGAAACTGAACTTGACAATCGGATCAAGAATTTATTCCCTAAGAGACATGTTTCTTCATTCTACCAAAAGTTCAAATTGCATCTGTCTAATAAAAGTTATTCACCAGCGAAATAATTCCCTTGGGCGTGAATACATAAATTACATCTTGCAATCCTCATTGCCTGAATGAATTGCATTGTGTAGCATTTCTCGCGGAAATATTACCAAACAAGCAATGGTATGTACCCAAGGGAACAAATGTTCAATGATAAGATCCTTAGAAATGTTGGCTCGTGCTTGAATTGTTGTTTTTTTGTAAGTGCTTTTTGACTGAAGAAAGATATTTCTTGGTGACTATATTCATTGATATTTTCATCCATTTCCAGTTTTGAAAGTTCTATTCAAATGTGTGCTAAATACGAGGTCCTTGTTCAGAACTACTATGGTTAAGGAGATTCCCCTAAGCAGCGCGTTTGCAGCTTAGGCCAAAACCCAAAAGCTCTGGTTTGGAGGCGAAGGCAAATTTGAGGTTTCAAGATTAATATTTCAACTCCCAAAGCACCAATATCAACAAACAAGGTAACTATCTTCAAGTTAACTATTGAGGATTAGTTTAAAAATTATTTCCGATCGATTCAAGCTAAATTCTTATCGCTACCCCTGATCAAATCTGTTACCTTTTTTCTGGGACACCCGGTATACTTCCCGAAACTTGCTAAATATGCATCATGTGCTTATTTCTAACGTTTTCCTATATCTTTAATGCATAAAATAACTTATTCAGAGAGCGACTGAAAGCATGACCGCTCTCATCGGTGACATGACGTATTCGAATCTATTCGGATTGTACTTGAATCTATCTTAACATATTTAAAGTCGGTTTAAACATTGCGCCACCCTAGCATAGGTTCCAAATCTTTAAATTGGCGTAAAAAGGTCAGTGTAAAATTCAGCGACATATTTCTTTGAATCGAATGGCTTGAAAGAAACTTTAGCTACTTTGCTATAACTCTACCGTTGGTTCCAGAAATCTTCAATATTTTCGAAATTACAGCGTATTTCATATTTTAACTCATTTGAGGATGTGACGTTATCAAATTTCTAAATCGCAAACCAGAAGAGTGAAAGACTTTTGCTTGATACCATATTGTAGACGTTCATAAACTATGTTTTTCTGGAAAATTATTAGAAATTACGATGGTTTTAAGTTTTTTCAAATTTTTTCTTGAATTCTTAAAAAAGAACAAAAGCACTCTAATTCTGAAAGTATTGAAGATTTCTGAAAAGTCCAACGGTAGAATTATTACAAAGTAGCTAAAGTTTCTTTCAAGCCATTCCATTAAAAGAAATAGGTCACAGAATTTTACACTGACCTTTTTAAAGATTTGGAACCTATGCTCGCCACCCTTCTTGATAAACTTTTCTAACATGCAGTTCAGTTTGTCGAATAATGACAAATAGTGCGAAATTCGCTGCCATATAGCCCAAGGAATGCTGCTCCATCTTCCATTTTGTTATTTTCAACAGAGGATATAGTGTATGCCTTTTTGACGCAATGCAGATGGGAAAAGGAACAAGGAAGTTTATTGCCCCCGTAGTGTTTGTATTTGTAAATGTTTTCATGGATCTTTTATAGCCAAATTCAACAATCAGCGGGGGGTAACACAAGCAGTCTTATTGTCAACCATGCTCATTCAAAGCCTTACTCCTTACTGGTCGCCCAATGCCCCTGACTTGGAATTGCTCTTTTTTAGTCTGAATAATGCGGAAAATGCGAAATATGGAAACAACTATTTTTCATATTTTGCATTTTCCGGACTATTCGAACAGAGAGTGAGAGTTATAGCAAGTCCAAGAGCATGCGGAAATCATCCAATTTCACACTACTCGGCCAATCACTGCCCTGCTTGTCATCAACAAATGAATCACATGAGAAAAATTTGGGAGCTTAAGTTGAATTTCGAGTACGTATCATCGCGGAATTTAAAATGGCTACATTAAGTTACAGCACGGGTACTGACACACTATTACGCTATTCGAGTAAATAAAACACACCCCAGTAATTACCCTGTTGAAAAGACACTGGGGAAAATTTTTAAATCACTGTATGCATTTTAGACAAGGATCAGCAGAAGCATGACGGGAAATTTTTCAAAACAAATGGAAACAACTGAAATAATGTCGTGAAAAGTTGAAAAAACATTCAGACTTAAAGTGCATGTGAACTCAAATTTTCGACCGCTCTTGATGGTAATGAAATGAAAGATCATTTCATGCTGATCATTTTGATGTATAACATTGTCGAAAATAATACCCCTAACTTGAGTTACAAAGGTTCGTAATTGTGGATATTTCGGAAACCCACTGCGAATTCCTTTCGCGCGCTTTTTCAAATTCATGACGTCATACTCAGGATCATCATGCGATTCGTGTACACATCTTCTATGGCAGTCCTCCAAGATGGCGAGCTCATCTGCAGTTGGTGTTACAAAAAAGCAACGTGGTGGTCAGTACTGTGTAGCTGGTGGCCCAAACCAGAATGGTTGCACAAATGGACAACATACAGAAGGAATATCGATTCACCAATTTTCAAATAAAGCGAAGGATAGCAAAAGACATAGGCTTTGGGTACGACTTGTACAAAGGTATCGGCCTAACTGGCAACCAACTTCATCCTCTGTTTTGTGTTCCTTTCACTTCGAGGAATCTTGTTTTACCACAAACAGATCGATAGCAGAGTTGCTTAAAATGCGAAGAAAATTGCAGCCCGATGCAATTCCTACGATAAACCTAGCAGCAACTGAAGACGGCAGCAACACACAATCCAATTCACGTCGAAAAGTACGAAAGGTAAGGGGAGCATTTGAATAGGCCTTAGGCAGTTTGTACAGTTTTCCGAAGGTCGAATGAAGTTTCAGTTTCATGACTTACAATTTCACCCGAAATTATCAAAGGCAAAGTTACAAGCTGGCTAAACATTATTCGGATTGAAATGAACAGGATGAAGTGAAAAGAACAGATCTTACAGTAGATACGGACTTTTCTGTTTTAGCTTCTTTTTGTGGATACTAAAGTTCTATAAGATAAGTTTGTGAGACTATTCAATCTTTTTGGTAGATACTCCGTGAAAATGAAGAGGACTTCACCGAAAGTTCAAGTTGCCCCAGTCGTCAGGTTGAAGCAAGATGGGAATCAACACTTGAAGATGAGTTCAATGATGTGAATGTTGACGATGTTGGAACTTCAACTGCTGAACCTGCTGTGATTGAGTGCCATCAATGTTCTGAACTGAAACAGCGAATAAAACATCTTCCAAAAAAATTAAGTTGGTGGAAAAGAACCAAGAAGCAACTGAAGGACCAGGTGAGGTTTGAATTTATTTTTACAAATTTTATCATAAGCAAACTGTTATTTGGCAAAGATTTGAGTTGATAGATCATTGTTTTTCGGCCCAATAAAGCATCCATCCTCCAGTGAAAATGATTTAAGACTAAAAAGCTTCGAAACCTCACAGAAAAAATGCACTGTATGTTATGATACAGAGTTTATTTCATACAACTGGTCTAGTTTGCTGACTACAGGTTCGCCTTTGGGGCACATATAGTTTCCCTGTGTGAGAGTTATGAGTTCCCCAAAACTTAAAAATTTTATCATATTGCCATCATAGATTGCTCTGAAGAACCCAGAGGACATTGACGAATCAATGGATAATTCAATGGAAACAGAATGCGAGACTGTATAAAGTGATGATGATGAACTCGAGGAAGAGATGGATGTTGATGATGATTGGGAACCAAGTGACAGTGGAAGTGAAGATGACAGTTTTTACTACAAAAGGAACTTTGTGAAGTAAGTTCACAAACTATTCACATCATGTTTGTCTTGAAAATTGTGCAATGAAAATGTCAAAACAGAATAAGCTGCTCTGAGAATCAACATTTTGAGAACATGCTTGTTTCATTTGAAAATTCAAACATTTAACTATTTGCAGATAAATGGGTGTGCTTGTTCTGTTTCGACTGTAATCATGAAAGATTCGTTACAGAATGTTTGGCAAACTTTTCAACATCGACTGTCTTTTGCATTAATAGCTTTTTCTTTTATCGTTGAGAAGTGCTGTCATTTCTTCTCCCCCCTAACACATAAACTAATTTGAACACAGAATTGATTGAGCATTGGATATTATCTCAAATCAATCTGATCTGTATACATTTTTAGGGTTGACAGAGAAACAAGTCCAGTTGATGAGCCTAAATTCCTGGTGTTCTATAGCATGCTGATGAACCTGTTCTCCATGTTTTACTTCAACTGCAAGGTCGAAAAGCCAGGTGTTGAAATGATTGAAAATGGCAGCATGGTAACAGTTATTCAGAGGTGCAAGCATTGCGAGCCAAAAGATCATCTCCATTGGAGAAGTCAACCATACATCATTGGTAAACATCCAGCTGGAAACATGTTAATGAGCTTTGGGATTCTCCTTTCTGGTTGTTGTATAAATAAAGTTCTTCTGATGTTCAGGCACATTGGACTTATGTCAATTTCACGGAGAACATATTGTAAGCATCAACAGAAGTTTCTCTTCCCCTCAATCCTAAAACATTGGAAGACTTATCAGTCGAAGATGGTGGATTTATTGAAGAATGTCAGTGGAAACAAATGGAGTGGTGATGGGAGATTTGACTCCATGGGGCACACTGCAAAGTATGGAACCTATACGATGTTTAGCAGTGCTATTTCTAAGTTGGTTTGCTTCAAGGTCCTTCAGGTGTGTCATAATTACATGGTGTGGTTTAAAATTTTGTTGGGCCTAACTCTTCACGATCAAAGTGAAGAACAATTCTCAAGACTATGGATCAGAACCAAAATATTCTGTGATAGTAAAATGATATCTTGGAAACTGTGAATAGTAAAGAACAATTCTTGGCGGGGCATCATTTTCTTTGCGGGAAATCGTTTCAGTTTCAGTGGGGTCGTTACTTGGGTGTGTAATAGATATATCTTTCTGTCATACAGTTTGTGTGTGCAATTTGGACTCTATCAATAGATGTCTTTCTGTCATACAGTTTGTTTGTGCAATTGGGACATCTGTCAATAGATGTCTTTCGGTCATACTGATTGTTTGTGCAATTGGGACATCTATCAATAGATGTCTTTCGGTCATACAGATTGTNAAAATGATATCTTGGAAACTGTGAATAGTAAAGAACAATTCTTGGCGGGGCATCATTTTCTTTGCGGGAAATCGTTTCAGTTTCAGTGGGGTCGTTACTTGGGTGTGTAATAGATATATTTCATATAGATATTTTTTTAGCCTGTGAAAAAAATTCTCCTGAAAGATTTTTAAAAAAATTCTCCTGACGATGACCGTAGAGTCAAAACGCGTAGAGAATAGAAGAGAATAGAAGACAAAAGTAGAAGAAACCAAGGGCGGACTGGGACAGTAATTCCTTACAGGGAAGTTAGTTGTTAAGGGCCCAAAACATTTCGGTTCAGCATTAGAGCCCCATACATTTTTGTATTAAAACTAAAATACGCGCAAGTTGCTTCATTTCTATACAGTTGTATAGACGAAGGTCCACCTCCTAGAGTGCAACGGCTACAGAAAGGAGTAAAAATTGTGGTTTGGGGGCTTGCCCCCGGAAAAATCAATACAACCACCGCCTTTAGAATGCTGGTAAACGCCCTTATTTTAGAAAAAAGCCATCTTAATTGCAGATAAGAGGAGTCAGTTAACTTTGGTAAGTTGATGTTCGTTTTAACAATCCATCAACTCATTTTGAAGAGCCACTGCAATGGAACCCATAGCTACATTTCCTCCCAGAAACTAGAAAGACGCTTATGAGTAAATTTTGAATATGTCAATAAATGAAAATATTACATGGACGTAGCCAGGAATGCATACGAATTAAATGCGAGTGAAGCGAGCAGAAATTTTTAGCTGTACTACTTAGTTTAGCTTGAAATTTTTTAAAAGTTGTCTACATTTCTATGTCAGTGAGGCCCCAGCAAACATATTTTGCATTTAAAAGGCCCTGTATAGAAAGTAGCTATTGTCTTTGAAAGGGGCCCACCGGGAAATTTCCCGGTTTCCCGGTGGGCCAGTCCGCCACTAGAAGAAACTCCAAGTCGTCTGGTCTTATTTTTTCGTTCATCTTTATTTTTTTAGCTATTTAGCTAAGGGGGAGGGTAGCCCTTCAGCACAAGTGCTGGTTTTCAAGGGCCCTCCCATGAAATAAAACTAACTGTGAGCCTTATCATAATCATTTCCATAACTGAATTCTGAAGTCATCTTGAAGAGCTTTCTCGAAGTAGATTCTCAAAATTCGGAAAAAATTTGTATATGACATCATCATTGTCAAAGCTTGGCACTGTGGACGATTTATTATGGCCTCTAAACATAAGATCCTTTTGGATGATTACAAAGTCTGTCATAGGCTTTGATATAAAATAAAGAAGCATGCTTTGCTATAATTTGCGCTTTCTGCGCTTTTTCGCAAAAACATAACCAATGAAAGAATCAGATCAACAGTAGAAAGAACGAGATCTGAATATCAATGCCTGCATAACCCTAATGATCCATGATGATGTCATTAGCCGCAAATCTGTCTTTGAATGCAGAGAAACAAATTGGATCGATTGCTTTAATCATGTTTGAAGGACGTAAAGAGATGAGCGTTGCTGCCAAATTCGTGTTAATCCAAAAATTGAAGAACTTTCATGAGAAAAATGTTGAGAGGAATAACTTCAGACAGAGAGCCATAAAATGTAAAACTATAAAACAGAGAGGCACATTATTCGTACCATTCGCAATCACTGCACTTTCTGCGCGTTTCCGGGAAATTTATCCAATGAAACAATGAAACATAAGAATCAACAGTAAAAAGAAGGAGTTCTGAATATTGATGTCTTCCCAACCCCTAATCTTCTTCTCATGTGCCGTCTACTCGTTGTAGGCAGACTGCTATGAATTGTCTCCATTTTTCTCGATCTTGAGCTTTCCTCACAAGCCATCCATAATGTTTCCTTCTCACCCATTCTCCGGTGTTGTCCATCCACATAGTTCTTGGTCTAATAACAACTGTATAACCATAGTGTATGCTCTGAGCTCTGCCCCAACAACAAACGGATATGGACCAAGGATATGGACGAAGCGCGTCAAATCTGAAGCAACCCTTTGTTTCATATAGTTCCAGCATGAAACAATCAAAATAAAATATTTTCTGGCATAGATACAAATTGCTCAGTATCTGCGGGACATTAATACAAATTTGGTCTAAATGATCATTAACGATCCTGTTTTTCGAACACTCGCCATAAAACATGAAAAATGCCGATGTCAAATTTTTAATTGCGTGCCAAACGAACTTTTTCTTGTCTTTGTGCTAATTATCTGCGGTAATATGCTGATCAATCACACTAATGAGCGTAACTGACTTTCTTACTGACTGACCTCGAAGCCCCTTCTTAGATTACAAAGGGCCAATGTAATAAAAAAGCGGATACTTTGTTGTAGCGCAACGGTACAAGCATGCACCGAACCAATGTTTACGACCTAATTATTATAGGAACACAAGAAAAGAAAATTTATGTTAAAACTAATTGCACAAATACACACTTCTGAGTGAAATATACAAAAACACTAATAACATATCCTCAAATGTTAATATTTACCCTCTTATTACTTTAGCACATTCGCAGGAAAGCAATGCCGGCACCCCATGGTACAGTGTTGTGCCATTCACGACAATAAAGTACAACCCATAAATATAGAAATTGTCCTGACAGCAATACCCATATATCTCGAAAAGAGTATACCCCTAAATCTTGAAAAATTTTCCAAAAGGTTTTTAACGACAACAACAAAATTTAGAAATGTTTAACAGGTCAAGATGCTTCTTAAGATATAGGGGGTTTGTAGGAGTAATCTGACGGCGGGAGTTATCTGCTATTTAAAATGTAGGAGCCTATAAATATGTTCTAAAAGCACTGGAATGGGACATTCTTGCTAAAGTTATGTTGCTTGATCTTTAGGTCCCATTCATACTGCTCCGTATTCATATGAAAACGGATAAAAAAGTATCCGTTTTCGCCTTGCGCTCAAACTGCTCCGCCCTGAAAAAAGAGACTTTTGAAAAAGCATTTTGAAAACGGAGACATTTGAAAACGCAAAAATACAGTCTGATTACCGAAAACGTGGAACCGGATACTTTTGAACATGCTAGCAACTACAACAACACAACAAAATGCTTAGCACGTGCCATTTTGAACAATTTCTCGACATTGCTGGCTCGCTCGAGGTTAGTCTGATGCTGGGAGAAATCTTTGAACAGTTGTTTAGCAATTATCAATGCTGTAAACTTTGGTCTCGTTTTCACAGGGTTTTCTTTTTGTCCAGATCAGTGTGAACGCTGCATCGTTTTTGCAGCGCTTTTGTATTTACCCAAGGCAGTGTAAACGGGTAAAACGCATCAAAACGAAAACGGATAAAAGCGAATACGGAGGAATGTGAACATAGCCTTAGTCTTCCCAGAGATGCTTTTAGAGATGCGTTATCCTTTGTATATGGTCAGACAGGGCATCAACAGGAATTTCTGATTAGTGAGAGGTGAATTTTTGTTGCAAAAGCATTGGAAATGAATGTTATTTTGGTTGATGCTCTGCAAAACCAAACCATCGAGAAGATTATATGAACCAAAGGTGCAAGAAGCTAGGGGAAAATGTGAATATTGTCCTGCTTCACTTCATATTGCTGCTCTGTCAGATTTTGAGTAGGAGGGAGTCCAACACCAAAATGGCCCTTATGGAGAACTTTCAGGACAAATTTGATAGCAAAGTCCTAAGTTAATTGACCCAATGAAAAATGTTTTAAATGTCAAAAATAACTTATATTTGTGAATTCAATCCAAAAAGCAATTTTTGCCAATTTTTTTAACTTTTAATTGGACTCATCGGTAAGTATCCTTTGTCTTTACTGTAAAAAAACTCCCTGCAGTGTAAGAGGGCCTTTACATGATGAAACTCAGCCCGGGCTGAGTTTCAACTCGGTTGACGGTGTAAGCCTTCATCGTGTTTACATGAAGGAGGCCGAGTTGAAACTCAGCACGGGCTGAACTCAACACGGCAACTCAGCCCGTGCTGACTTTTCAGCACGGGACGAAATTATCAAAAATTCTCATGTAAAAACGATTTATTTTCATCCCGGGACGAGATTTGATATTGGTTGGCATGACGAAGTCGTCATGGGATTAATTCATTATTTGGTGCTAATGTGTTCATTGTTCCTTTGTTTTGCTATCTCGCGCTGCTTCTTTGTGTTGATAATTTCGCGCCTCCGCACATCTGTGGAGCAGAACCACTTAGCAATCTCAACACGGGATGAAATGTCCATGTAAACGCAAAGCAAATTAGCAGACACCTACAAAACTCAGCCCGTGCTGAAACTCGGCACGGGCTGAGTTTCCTCATGTAAAGGCCCTCTAAGAAAACACCCTCTAAGATAAATGAGAAGATTTTTGACTTAAACAAATAAATAAATGAGACAGATTCATGACAGCAAGAATACAACCGTCAGATTACCCCCGACATCCCCCCAACTGCAAATGCAGAGGTATTGAAATCGCTACATTGAATGGAACCACCTCGAACCAACTACCGGCCCTACCGGATGTGCTAATGAAAATTACTTATGACAGACCACGATCAGTCGTACACAGGACTGATTTTTAAGACTGATGACTAATTTTGTTGTAAAAACCCAAATTACACGACTTCTGTTCGATTTTTAGGTCATCTACTTTTCGATTTTGATTTCTTTAAAATTCTAGTCTGGATACAGCCTAAATTGACCGAGAAATATCCATTAAATTAAAAAGACTGACCTTGACAGCACGAAAAAACAACTCTCCAAGATGACCGCTACATACGGAAAATTCATTGAAAATATCAATGTAATAGAAAATCGTTTTATACATAAAATTGTAAATTTGCGCAAGCATCGAAAACCCCTGATGCAACAGATTACAACTGATCGATTTCTAATATCCCAATTCCAAGAAAGCTCAAACAGCTTCTCGTGATCCTGTCAAATTCAGTCTTTAGATAATTTGATCGATCTTTTCCTATCGATTTAGGCTGCTTCCACCCTTTGAATTTTGCATATAACCCTGATAACGCGAATAGTAGGTGGTAGAAAAACCGAGAAAAGGATCACCAGAAACCGGTTTGAAATTTCACCCCGATCTAAATATTGGCCCGAGAGCTTATTTCCTTGTGCGTTCACATGAAGTTTCGCCCCGGTCTGAGACCTGTGTTGTTTATCGAATGACTTCAAGAATGCAGAGAATGTTCATCGTCATCTGTTTGGCGCCAAGAAAAACAATGCCAATGTGAACTTTGAACCCGAGACCACTTAATCTCAAACCGGTTTGAGAATAATTTGCGCTTACATGATGTTTTCAAAGCGGGGTGAAATTTCAAACCGATTTGAAATGCCGAGTTGAGTTTCACCCCGGTTTGAGTTAAAATCGCGTTTTCCATGTAAACACTTATAGGGCTCTGACCAGACACCGAATTCAACTGAGATCGGGGTGAAGTTTCAAACCGGTTTGACTTTCTCATGTAAACGGCCCCTAAATCACTAATCTTCAAAATCAGCTCAGTCTACGAATTATCGTCGCGTGTCTTTTCGGTGCACCCGGTATGATCACTTGAAGGGAGCTCTCTTAAAATTCTTTTCGTCCATAAATTAATAGATAAACAGCTAATGGTCCGTTAACTATTAACCCTGCAATTCCGAATATTATAAATCCAAAGTAGTTAAACAGATAGCCTCCAACTGTAGGTGATATTGAGCGAATCAATGAATGAGTTGCCATCGATAGACCTAGAGCGAAAACAACGAAATTGAATCAGCTATAGAAAAGTCAAGGTTGGAGAGAAAATGTGAGCAATTAAAGTGCCCAAAGGACTCGAGCAACAACCACAGACTACAGTAAAAGCCTGCATATAAAAATCTTCCTCTTCTAAGAACCTACAGCCTAATTTTTTCACATTTTGGCACAAACTTAGCAATCTCATGATCTGGATGAGAAAAAGTGGCATACCCTATTGTAAGAGTCTCCTATATTGCAGCCTGCTTTCAAGAGTACAGTTGAATCCGGGTATAACGAGCTCTGAAGGTAGCCAAATCAAAGTTCATTATTTCGGGACTTCGTTCAACCGAGTCTGGTTGGAAGACAGTTGAAGAACTTATTAAAAATGAGTCTGAAACGATGGTCTTCAAATCTTTAAATGCGTTGGCTCCGCAATACATATGTGACCTTTTCAAAAAAACTCACAATGTTCCTCTTATAGCCAAGCCTCCGTAACACTTGGACACTTGGACACCTGAGGCTGTCAATGCAAAAACAGCAAATGGCCACAAACGTTTTTCATACAGAGGAGCAAAGTTGTGGAATAGCCTTTCAGCTGAGTCAAAGCAGGCATCCTCCCTAAGTTCTTCCAACAAAATATATACGGTAATGTCTTTATTTTAATTGTAAATTTTGAATTTTGTAAATAAGTTTTTAGCATTATGGTTTTTGTAATAGTTTTAAGATTTAGGTTATTGTAATTTAGTTTAGTGTTAATTGTATTTCATGTAACTATTGAAGCGACAATAACAAGATCAATTCAATTCAATGAGCGTAAGTGAAGGGACCTGTATGATGAATCTACCGCATAAATCTGATCCTAAACGGGATCATATCAAAATCGCAGGTTCTCATGTCTGGGTTTTAACTGTACCGGGCGGGCAAAATATTATTTGCCTATTTCACCACCCACAGAAATCTTAATCTCTAGTCGTACTGACTACTCGCACTGCCTTTCTGCATTCGATACACAAAAGGGGGCCATTACAACACACAATTACTATCATCGTAGCAAACAGTCACTGTGCATATGGTATGAATGACGCATATTTTGCCCTCAAATTTTGACCAATCAAAGCGCAATATTTAGAAACATGTGTGCTCTGGTTTGCTAATGCATAAATTTAGCCAAATGAGATATTTATGGCTAAGGAAAGTTCACCTTGCTGCTCCCACGCACTCCCACTCTTGAAACTTGAATTTTGAAGTCTGTTGCTTTCGGTGTTTACTTTTGTCCTCAAAAATCAGAATGACGATACTCGCACTGCCGGCCCACGTTCTGGTACGTATTATTTTAGGTCATACAGTTGAAGCTCGATAACTTGAATTCCCAAGGGAGACAGAAACAGTCAACGAGTTGCTCGAGATATCCGTAGCTCTAGTCACGCTTAATCAAAGTAAGGAGAAATGCTAAATTGTTTGAGATATCGAGTAGTTGGGGATAACTGTGTTCAAGTAATATATAGGGGTTGAACTGTAGTTTGAACGTCCATCAATTCCATTAAAAGCAATAACTGCACAACCACTGTAAAGAGCCTAGTTTACCACAAGGAAATTGCTTACCAATAGCTGCTCCTGTCTCATGTGCTGGCACCATTTTGGTGAGGCTACTCGTGATTATAACTTGAAGTATTGATCCGCCAGTAACCAGAGGAATAAGCACCAAACAGAAGGTAATTATATTAGTAACACCAATCTAGTCAACATATAAAAGGGATATTAACAACAGTCGCAAATGCAATAAAACAACTGCCATGGCTAAATCCAACTGAAAAATTGTTAAATACTAGGGGGATGGGGTACACCGACCTGTGATTGAACGGGGACCTACAATTTTGCCCGAGAAAACGGTAAACGTCATTCCGCAAATTTCAACAGTCATAATTCCGCAAACTTGGTGAAAGTTTGGGCAATGATTCCGAAAATTGTGAAAAAATGTCTATAACTCATGTCGTTCTGCAAAATCATTTCCGAGCATCACCCATAATTCCCCAACTTATCTGAAAACGATACCCATAATTCTGCAAATTTTAAAAAATTACCCCCAAAAATGGTACATTCCCATCCCGTACGACCAATATACCAAGTAATACCCATAGGAGGATATATGTTGGGAACAAATGATTACTGAAACTGACGATATCAATTTGCTTGTCAACTATTGGTCTAACATGTTTTCTTTGATCATAGAGAAACATGCCCCTTTAAAGACCCTTTCTTGACCGGCAACCTTTGCACGCCTTTATTATTGTTTACAAAACTTAAGGTGGCTGTATCTAAACTGATTACAATGTGTCCCAGTGGTCTCTCCTCAAAATGAGACTACCGCCAATTTATCAACAGTGATGCGTACGATGATGTAATAAGTCCTGTGTTCATTCGATCACACGCAAAATATGGCGGTTTATTGACAACTCACTGCTATGATGAAGGAATACTTCCAAATCTCATCACAAGTCAAAGTGGATGTCCGAGAAATAACTGCAGATATGTTCCCTAAGAGGAAGTAGACCAAATTGAATCAATAACCTTTCACCTACCAGTGCTTATTCTGGCATATATTTCCGTTATTGCTCGAACAAGAGGAGTCCAGTCCAACGAGTGAGGTACAGTTCATTACATTTCTCAGTTTTAATCTTTGGGTTTCTAAATGCATTTATTTGTTGAGTTTAATGCTTGACCATAAAAATAATTAAAATATATTCGATCTCTGATGCTTTCTTTACCGCAAACGAGATCATTTCCTCTCCACTCCTCTCTGCCATTGTAACCTAAAATTCTTTCCTCTAATTCCCACAACTCCGATTATGCAGTACGAAAATACATGCTTAAATACATTGTTTATGAACTAAAGAGACTATTGATATAATTTGTTGACCATTTACGCGATTTCAGTCGAAGATTAAGACGGATTACAACTGTGCTATTCTATCTGGATGTCAAATACGAATCCAAACGAAGCGAAGCTGTGGTGAACAGAAATCGAGGGCCGCAAAGGCTGCCGGTCAGGAAAGGGTCTTTAAGTGAAATGCGTGTTTCTGAAAAGTACTGCCCGTGGATGGACAGGGACCTTAAGGATTTAATGCGTACCAGAGACAAGATAAAAAAATCAGCAGTCAAAAGTAAATCCCCAATCCTTATGGACTCTCATAGACAGATCCGCAACAAGGTCAATACCCTGAATATTCAGCAGAAGAAGCAGTATTATACTAATAGGATCTCTGCATGTGAAGGCAACATGAAAGAATCTTGGAAGACAATTAATGAACTTCGTAACAAGAGATCAAAGTCTAGTAACATAGATTGTCTCAAAGAGTCTGGCACTGAAACAGTGCACAAAAAGGATGTTTCTCATGCAATAAACAATTTCTTTTGCACTATAGGTAGGGAACGAGCAGACAAAATTGACCCTGCACCTAATCCCCTTCTATCAGGTGACTATGAAGTTAATAAAAATAAGGCTAAGTTCAACTTCAAGACAATTGAGCTGAAAGATATCAGGAATGCATTTGCCAATGTTAAAACATCAAAGAGCTTTGGGATTGACAATATCTCTAGCTACTTTATGAAGCTTGCTTTGCCTTTCATTGAAAATTCCCTGGCTTTCTTGTTTAATACATCCATTGAAACCAGCCAGTTTCCAGATTCATGGAAGGTGGCTAGAGGTACTCCAATTTTCAAAGATGGAGACAAGACTGAAAAATCCAACTATCGCCCAATATCAGTCTTACCTGTCATCTCAAAGCTCTTTGAAAAACTTGTTTTTGACCAACTCTATCAGCATATGAAAGAAAATGGTCTTTTTTCAACTGACCAATCGGGGTTTTTGCGCCTTCATTCCACACTAACTTGTTTGCTTAAAATGAGCGATGACTGGTACAATGGGCTTGATCTTGGTAAGCTTGTTGGATTAGTATTCATTGACCTAAAAAAGGCATTTGATACTGTTGATCACGAAATTCTCTGTAAAAAGCTTGAACTTTATGGCGTTCAGCAGCGAGAGCTTTCCTGGTTTAGGTCATATCTATCCAACCGCACAAAATTTTGTAGGGTTAACGGTGTCGATTCAGACATTGGGGACATAGAAGTTGGAGTTCCGCAAGGTTCATGCCTTGGCCCCCTTCTCTTCCTCATCTATATCAATGATCTCCCCCAGGCTGTCCGAGATTCCTCTGTGACCATGTATGCTGATGATACCAGTCTGTGCCATCAGTCTTATGATTTAACTCAGCTGAATGAGGCTATTAACGGTGATCTTAGGAAACTGGATGCTTGGCTACAAGGCAACAAGCTTTCCTTGAATGTTGCGAAAACTCATTCCATGCTTATTTCTACCAAGCAGAAGCATACCACTCTCAACAGTCGAAATCTAGACTTAAAATTGAAAATACGCGATAATGAGCTCGAAGTAGTCAAAAAGACAAAATACNCCCAGGTAGAGCCCCACTACTTGAGCGTCATGACAAGGGGTCGTGGACTCGATTAGGTCTTCTCTACTTCTGCGATCCCAGCGCTTGGCGCTAAAAACCGCAACTTCACCTTCACCTTCACCAATTTCATCTTGCACTGGAAACGACCCGATTTTTACGACCAGTGTGACTCAGGCTTTACAGTCAAAGGTCGTTCCCAATGCAAGATGAACTTTCATCGTGTTTGAAATATTGGCGGGGAGGAAAGCGACGATAGTTCATCACGAAGTTCAATCAGCAAATGGGCAAAAATGCTTTTCCTTCCGGGGAGCAAAACTATGGAATAGCCTTCCAGCTGAGTCTAAGATAGAATCCTCCCTAAATAGTTTTAAAAAATCTATTAATGGTTGAGTTTTCTCTTTACATTGTAAATAATGCATAATTATCGTTGCGGAATCAATGGCTTCGATTGTTCGAGTTCGACGCAACAAATGCTCATGACAGGTCGATTGTTCGAGTTTGTCGGATCAACGCAACAAATGTTGCAGACGCAAATTTAACGTCTTTGAAGCAAGAAAATGTTTTTGGATTTGTTCAAAAATATTTCTTGCTACAACAGGTCTCGCCTCGTTTGCTAGCCTTGGCAGCAATGTTGTCTCTTCTAAGGCAGTTTAGCTCATGCTCAGTTTAAAAAGCGCACGCGTGATCTTTGCATCCTACATGAAATGTTTCCCAGTTTGCACGCCATTGCAGCAAAGCAAGGTGTTTTGAGTCTCTCCGTTTGCTCACCCGACCAACATCGTGGGCAACATTGAGAATCGATGCTTCCGCGATAATTTTTTCTCGTTTACGCCGGCCTAAATATATATAACTTTCACCCCTCTACTACAGAGGTGGAAAAATTATCGGAATTAGAGATAAAAGAACGTATTATGGAGGCACAATCTCGCTACTGCTAAAAGCCAAAATATAATCGAGAACACAGACTGCACCAAAGCCTTCTGGGTAAATCAGACAGTTGCACCATGTAGAATATGGTAACAGATGATCTAATGGAACAATTTCAAAGATTAATTCTCTAAGTTTTACTCCAATGACAAAAAAATGTTGTTAAAGACTGTCTAGCAGATAAATTATTAACGTGCCTATTCCAGACGGCTGACGAAAGCTTTAAAACCGACATTATATTCCAATTGGCCATGATTTCTTTGGGAGCGTTGGAATTCATACCCGACAGAAAAAACCGTATCAAACGAATGCTACGTACCATAAGTAAATAAGCTATCGCTATGATGAAGACCGACCAATTTAGCAATGTTGTATCTTTGAATCTTTTTGTTAATATTCCAACGCCAATACCTTGAATAAGCTGAATGGGAATAGAATTAATAAAGTAATTATCAATTAATCCTCTATAAAAAATATCGCAACAATGGCTACGGTCACACTGGCGTTTCTTCCCGTTCTATTTGAATTGTTTCACTTTGGTGCAATCTATGATGTGGTCAGAAACACCGTAAGCCTCGGTTTGAAAGAAATGAAAGAGCTGTGATTGGTTCATTTTTCCTTGCATAACGCAAAAATTCAAGTCGGCACCTTGTCTACCCTGTTGTTTTGAATCCGATAGACTTGGCCCCTGGGAGGGAAATGTTGTAACAGCACTGTATGTGAAAAGAAAGAACGGTCACATATTACGAAGTAGTTAGCCCGTTGTTTGGAAAGGATGTAACCGAGATAAAGAGCTTAAAGTGTGACCGCAGCCAATATCTTCAAATACGTTCAATGGCATTACGGAAATCAAACAACAACAACAGTACAGAAGTCAATAAGCTTGGCTCAATCGAGCAAAAGTCAAACATCTACCATACAAAATCTTTATTCAAAAGTTAGTTCGAAATGGAAAATATCAAATTTAGTAGTCTTCCTCTTTTCAAATTTCGTAGTATCTTTTTTTTTTAATTTGTAGATGTTTTTTACCACGGCCCCCTGAAAAGCAGTTCAGATGAATTGACGGGCTACCGTGCCTAAAGAAATAAAAATGAAAAAAAAAAAATGAAATGAAAATTTCAATTCCTCACAATAACCATCTTCCATTGCTAATGATTAACATAACAATACAAAAAAATTGACGATTGAAAACCAAGCGATTTCCACGGCCGATTAGTCAAATTGCAAATGCATGAGCCATATAGGTGCCAAAGAACCTGGGTGGTTAACTCCCTAGAGCGGCATGAGAAAATGGGTTGTTACGACTATGCAGGGTCATAAAAAGCTTCCCAATTTTGAAAGTTGACAATTCCCTCATTTCAAGGAGTAAATAATAATAATAATAATAATAATAATAATAATAATAATAATAATAATAATAATAATAATAATAATAATAATAATAATAATAATAATAATAATAATAATAATAATAATAATAATAATAATAATAATAATAATTACAGCAAATGGATAGAAAAACCCGTAAATTGCTAACAATATATAGAAGCATGCACCCCCAAGGAGATGTAGACAGGACCTATTTGAAACGAAAAAAAGGCGGACGAGGATTAATAAGTGTTGAAGAGTGTGTGAT
Organism: Aurelia aurita; assembly: GCA_004194415.1. Taxonomy (NCBI): domain Eukaryota; kingdom Metazoa; phylum Cnidaria; class Scyphozoa; order Semaeostomeae; family Ulmaridae; genus Aurelia; species Aurelia aurita. The sequence continues at coordinate 174,989 of REGM01000193.1, read as the reverse complement.
GCTTGAGAAGACGAGCCTGGGTTTCTACATAAATGGAAAGGAAGAGGTGCTATTACAAGAGGTGGTGAAAGAAGATATGATGTCTGACAATGAGAATCCTAAAACTGTAAAAGAAAGACTACGCAAAGCACGAGAAGAGAGATATTACAGTAAGCCACTCCACTCGGCATTTTTCAGAGAAACAAAAGAAGTAAGAGACGAGGATAACAGTTGGCTATGGGTTAAGAAAGGGTATTTGAAGAAGGAAACAGAAGGGCTGATAATGGCTGCGCAGGATCAAGCAATAAGGACGAATTGGATAAGACATAACATTGACAAAGAAGACATTTCGCCGTCGTGTAGGCTATGTGGTGAGAGAGATGAAACTGTCAGCCATGTAGTATCAGAATGTAAAGAGTTGGCTCAAAACGATTACAAAAAGGCAAGGCATGATAAAGTGGCTGCTATCCTTCACTGGCAGATGTGTCAAAAATATGGATTTCCCACTACTGCAAAGAGCTACGAACATTTTGTAGATAAGGAAATGGCTGTCTTAGAAAATGAAAATGTCAAACTATTATGGGACTTTTCCATCCAAACAGAAAAAAAAATAGACCATAACAAACCTGACTTGGTCCTGCTGGATAAGAAAGGAAAAACCTGCTACATTATCGATGTGGCATGCCCCTTCGATACAAGAGTTGAAAAGAAGGAGAAAGAAAAGTTTGAGCATTATACAGATCTGAAGTATGAACTTCTCAAGGTTTGGAACACGGAAGTGACAAAAGTATACATAATACCAATTGTGATTGGCGCTTTAGGAATAGTCACGAAGAATGTTGAAAAATATCTTGAAAAAATTGACTTCAAACCTGGCTTAGATCCTCTGCAGAAAGCTTGTTTGTTGGGTACTGCCAGAATAATCAGAAAAGTTTTGGACTACAGCGAATAGGACAAAATAGAACACTAGAAGACAAGGAAAGACGGTTTAGAAAGAAAGACTTTAGATCTATTATCTCAAGCCACGGGAGGTGACCTGATAATAGACAAGATACTGGTATAACATCGAGACCATGAGAAGAATTGCATAATAATAA
>REGM01000193.1:146036-157231 GCA_004194415.1 Aurelia aurita | reverse complement strand
TTAAGGTTACTGTAACCCTTCAGACAAAAAATTCTCGATTTTTCGTTTTCGTCATAATCTAATGGTTTAAATATTTGAGTACCGTTTCAACCAACTCACTTCCAGAAATAACCACAATTACTGGGAAATTTGAGCATTTTAAAAGAAGCAATCATATTTCTCAAAAACTGCGGGAATAGACTTCAGAGGATTAAAGTAAACTCACTTGACCTTGCAGCTATATTCACAACATCCCCTGCTGTTATTTTCTTGATATAACGATTGACCAAAACCGCCCTAAAGCTTTATTGCTTGACCTGCGGCTTTATGTTTGCACTTTCAAGCCTAATCGTTTTTCCCGCGCGTTTTGCTTCAATTTGATAAAAGCCTGATTTCTCGAAACAAGATTCCGGGGTACTGGTGGCTACTAAAAAACCTTGGTGTACCTAACGGGCCAATCAAATCGCTTTACACTTGGCATACAGGGTCACAAAGCATATAACTTCCAAACGGTGTCAGTGATTTATGATAGATCCACTGGTCCGACTTTTATAAGGGTTTAAAAGTTAAAAAAGACATTTCAGACATGAACATTAATTTAAAATTGCATTATTTCTAGACAGCACGTTTTATCAAAAATTCGTGACACCGTTTTGCAGTTCAGGACCTTAAGTCTTAGGTAAATAGATAGTTTTGGTCGAACAATGCCCGATGAGGTACACCAAGATTTTTTCGCAAGGGTGGTCGATTTCGCCTAAAATCTGGAATAAATCTTTTGCGTTTTTATTTAATCAACTGGTTATATTTTTATGGTATTCTACGTTTAATTCTGCTTCTAATAACATATACGTTTGTTTGGTATAGTTTAAGGAACGGCCGTGAAAAGTAGAGTTTCTTAATCGCTGTCTGAAGGGTTACAGTAACCTTAATGCGCTGAAGGCAGATCTAGCGACGAAGGAGTGCATCCAAGGCTTGAAAGATGTCATCGAAGCACAGAAAATGGAGATAAATAAGCTGGAATCTAGAGTTGTAATTCTGGAAAGGTATGTGTCTCAACTCCAAAGGTCTGCTGATGAGCAGGAGCAATACCAACGAAGACTTTGCTTGAGAATAAATGGTGTGGAAGTTGAGCCTGGGAAGGAAGAAACTGGGACTGATTGTATAAATAAGTGCAAGAAAATAAGATATTGGTGTGAGAATCCCAGAATCATCACTGGACAGAGCTCACAGAATTGGAAAGGAAAGAAGGTCTGATGGAAAAGTGTATCGGCAAATCATTGTGCGCTTCACAACGTGGAGACATCGTACCATGGTATACCAGGCGAGGAAAAAATCAGCAGGGCCAAAAATTCGGCTAGATCTAACCAAACAAAGATTAAATATTATTGGAAAAATTAACAACGCATTGAAGGCCAGGAACATAAAAGATTCTTTCGCGTTCGCTGATGTAAATTTCAGACTATGCGTGAAGTTGAATGACGAATTCCACTACCTGAATGATGACCATGACTTTGCAAAACTGATGGATCAAATGGATGCAGTACGTGACAGTGAAGGTGAAGGTGACGCGGGAGACGAAGGAGAGGATGAGTAACTTTTTTAAAGATTAAACTTTATTTATTTGTTTGTCCAATGCCTGGCTTTGTGTTCGCTGGTGTTGCTTAGCGGTTTGTTGTTTCTTAACGGTTTGTTGTTAAAAGCGTTAAGTTAGCTTTGATTGTCTAAATAAGTGCGAGAAAATACTTAAGATCTTCTTGGAGAATCCCAGACTCGTTAATGGATAGAGCTTATAGAATTGGAAGGAAAAGAGTCCAGTAGGAAAAGTTTATCGGCAAATCTTTGTGTTGTTCAAATAGAAACCTCGTTTTATTTTTTTTGCGCTTATTTGGACAATCAGTGCTAATTTAGACAATCATTGGATAGTGCGTTTTCCCCCTCAAATGTGGATTTTACAGCCAAAATATTACTACAATATTATTTTTAATTTACAAGAACAAACTTATTGCAACTCTGTAGGCCTAGTTACGAATTTCTAAGGATGTTTACAATGGCTGACTAAAACTTCTTAAAACAGCTTCGTTTTCCCTGAGGAACAAACTCCTATGTTAAAGATTTCTTGGGAAAAAACACTCTTTTGAATTCTTTTTGTAAAACGTGTGTCACAGTTTCGCAACTTTTTTGCGATTTTGAATAAAAACCTCTTGACAAAGAAAGTATTAAACGATTTTAGAAAATAAGCTTCAGCACTACCTCTTTAAACCTCTTCAAATGACCACTTGAGAGAAATGTATTGTTGAACTGTTAGTTTTTATCCTATTTGTGTTCAATTGTTTCGTCAAACTATATTGTGTTAAACTTGGTATTTATTGTAAGTTTCTTTTTACTTTTGTCTGTTTTTATTTGGTATGTTGCTTGTTATGTTACCTACAATGTGACAATGGTGGTTGCATTGTGGCTTGCCGCTTAGGACCAGCAGCGAGAGGATTTCTTTATGATGATGCCAGTTGAAATCAATCAATGGCGAGCAACAATAGGGTGTTTCCGTGTATCTAATCAGGGATCGTGTCCCCCGAGCAAAACTTTTAGGCCTTTTTCAATTCTTTTCCAAGTCTTTAAGCGTTACTGGTTTTGTTGTTGCTTATTGCAATCTCAATCCCCGTTCTACCCCTGGCGCTGATAATACAATTTTTTGCAGTGCACTCTGTGGCAACGCAGTTTTGTTTCTTTCCTTTGTTCGCCCACTTGCATCACTTTGCGAAGACAGTAATTTATATAACTGTAGAACTTTTAAAGCGAATGCCAAGCGGTATCACTGGTCTTGTTCGTCATAAGCGTTTAGTCGTCGAGCACTTTCTTTTCCTTTATGCGTATTTTTACACTGGGTGCATAACGTGCTACACACTTCATACGCAATGGTTGGTTTTTAGAACAATTCTGCTTAGTGGTGATATAGAAACAAATCCAGGCCCTGAAACACTTAATTTTTGCACTTGGAATCTAAATAATATTACTGCGCATGATTTTTTACGAGTCTCCCTTATTGAGGCTTATAACTCGGTATGTAATTATGACCTTATTGGCATTGTTGAAACCCACCTTGATAACACATCCGACGAAGATAGATTATCTTTAGATGGCTATACGTTTTTTAAAAGTAACCATCCACAAAACGTGAAAAGAGGTGGTGTTGGGCTTTATGTCAAAGACTCTCTCCCTTCAAAAAATCGTTCTGATTTGGTGACTCTCCCTGAATGCGTTGTGTGCGAGATCCAGTTAAACAGGAAAAAGTATTTCTTTGTCACAATTTATAGAAGTCCAAGTCAGGGCCAAAATGAGTTTGATAACTTCACAATTAATTTTGAGTTATTGCTATCTAAACTGCATTATCACCGGTGATTTCAACTGCCGATCAACACAATGGTGGGTAAATGATATTGAAAATAACGAGGGAAAGAGAGCCATTAACGTCTGACAATGGCCTTCATCATTTGATTTCAGAACCAACTCATTTCATGGGCGATTCAAGATCCTGCATTGACTTAATTTTTACTGATCAGCCTAACCTCGTTATCGAATCTGGAGTTCATCCGTCACTTCATGAACAATGTCATCACCAAATTGTTTATGGTAAACTATCTGTTTCAAGCATAGCACTACCACCCCACACCCGCAAGATTTGGTATTATGATAAAGCAGATTTTGTCGCCATTATGAAAAGCATTGAAATGTTCCGTTGGCACGAGCATCTCGACAAGATGACATGCCCTAATGAACAGGTGAAATTGTTAAATGAAGTTCTCTTGAACATTTATTCTAATTTCATACCAAATAAAGTTAAAACGATTCGACCTCGCCAAGCTCCCTGGATAACACAAACTGTTAAAAACTTCCTAAGTAACAAGAATCGTGCTTATAAAAACTTCATGAGGGACGGTCAGCCAGATGACAAACTTGAAGGAATACAAAAGATGATAGCTGAAGGCTCGAGACTGATTGAGGATGCTAAAAAGAAATATTTTCTTAAGGCAGGGAAAACTTTAGCCAACCCTGGGAAGTCTAGCAAAACATATTGGTCCTTAAAGATTCCAATAATACCACCTCTTCTGGAGAATGGACTCTTTGTAACTGATTTTACTTAAAATTTAGTGATGCCGCTTTGGTTGCTCCATTGAAGATAATATTTACAAATTGCTCGAGGTGTGGTCTATTTCCCCAAATTTGGAAGCATGCAAATGTTGTGCCTGTTCATAAAAAGAATGAGAAAAATGTAAAAGGAAACTATCGTCCAATTTCTCTACTTCCAATCTTTGGGAAAATACTTGAGAAACTCAATTATGATTCTTTATACTCATATCTTGTGTCATGTGACCTACTTAACCCAAATCAATCAGGTTCTCGTCCCGGTGACTCAACGGTCAACCAATTAATCTCCATAACACACACAATTTTTCAAGCATTTGATTGTAATTCTCCGCTTGATGTTCGTTCAGTGTATCTTGATATTTCCAAAGCATTTGATAGGGTATGGCATGATGGTCTTATTTATAAACTAAAACGATGTGGTGTATCTGGACAACTTCTTTCTCTTATTCAAAGTTTTCTTATGGATCGAAAACAGCGAACTGTTCTAAATGGGCAGTGTTCTATTTGGAGAGATATTTCTGCCGGCGTACCACAGGATTCTATTCTAGGACCCTTGTTTTTCCTTGTGTACATAAATGATCTAATTAATCACTTGAAGTGCAATGTTAAACTATTTGCTGATGATACGTCGTTGTTCACTGTAGTAGAAGACTCTAATACAGCTGCTGATGATATGAACCATGATCTGGAGCTGATAAGACAGTGGGCTCATGATTGGAGGATGTCGTTTAACCCCGATCCGCAAAACAAGCTGTATAATTGATATTTTCAAGAAAAAATATTGAAGCTGATCATCCAGAAATTCGTTTTAATAACGCACCAGTGATAAAAGTAGATGAACATAAACATTTAGGAATTATTCTCGATTCAAAATAGTCTTTTTCCGCTCATATCAAATCAGCTATCTCTAAAACAAGAAAGGTTATTGGCTTGTTAAAATATCTCTCCAAGTATCTGCCCAGGCATACCTAAACGAATTATATAAGCTCTATGTGCAACCCCATCTTGACTACGGGGATGTTATTTACCATAATCCAGCAAAAGTATGTGAATTGACTAATAGCGTCACCTTACCAAGCTTAATGGAAAAACTAGAGTCTGTTCAGTATTCTGCTGCTCGAGCTATTACGGGAACATGGAGAGGAACATCGCGAGAAAAGTTGTACACAGAGCTTGGTTGGGAATCCTTAAATTGACGAAGGTGGAGCAGACGCATTACTTTTTTCTACAAGATCATGAATAATCTAACTCCCGTTTATACCAAGGATCCAATCCCACCTCTGCAACAGTCGCAATACTCTCTTCGCAACCAGGATGTCATTGGGCGAATAAAGGTCAGAACGGAAAAATTCAAATCTAGCTTCTACCCTCATTGCTTATCTGAATGGAATAAACTTGATCCTGAGACTAGGCTTGCACCGTCTGTTGCTGTTTTTAAGACGAAGCTTCTATCAATAATCAGACCCCCTGCAAAATCTATATTTGGCATTCATGACCCAATAGGTTTATCATATCTTACTCAACTCAGGGTTGGTCTCAGCAAATTAAACTTTCACAAATTCGAGCACAATTCTAGGGATACCATAAACCCCATGTGCCCTACGAACGATGGTATCGAGGATACGGAACACTTTTTGTTGCTCTGCCCTTCCTTTGAAGAACCACGTAGAGATCTTCTCGCTGGAGTCTTGGCTTTATTACAACCATTTGGATATACCAATCTTCCAAACAACGTTTTAATGCAGATTTTATTGTATGGCGACAAACACTTACCAAATGAAATTAATGAAAATATACTTCTGTTAACTCTACGTTTCATCCATAAAACTGGTCGGTTTGATTAGGAAAGGTTAAACTCCGCTAGCCACACAATCACTGTGTCCCCTTTTAGAAAATATTCCTTTTGTGCATAATTCCCGTCGTGTAGCTTAAAGTTTCTCTCAAGTGTTAGATGTCACATGAGGTCTGCGATAAATGGAAGAAAACCATTCAAACACTTCAATTGTTTTATTCGCGGACATTTTTGAGACAGACTTTAGTAGCTTATATCTGTTTTTTGTTGTTGTTTCACCTCTATGTAATGGCCTCGGGGTAGTCACAGTTTATTGCTCCCCGGGGTATCGTTCTAGTAGTATCGTATAGTATTTTGTAAGTAGTGTAGTTAGTAATATGTATTGTAACTTTTTATTGGATTACAAAAAAAAACAGACAAATTTCTGGCACACTGAGGCCTTTCGAACCTACATTCTCATCAGAGTGTGACTTTACATTTAAAGTNCCAAACAACGTTTTAATGCAGATTTTATTGTATGGCGACAAACACTTACCAAATGAAATTAATGAAAATATACTTCTGTTAACTCTACGTTTCATCCATAAAACTGGTCGGTTTGATTAGGAAAGGTTAAACTCCGCTAGCCACACAATCACCATGTCCCCTTTTAGAAAATATTCCTTTTGTGCATAATTCCCGTCGTGTAGCTTAAAGTTTCTCTCAAGTGTTAGATGTCACATGAGGTCTGCGATAAATGGAAGAAAACCATTCAAACACTTCAATTGTTTTATTCGCGGACATTTTTGAGACAGACTTTAGTAGCTTATATCTGTTTTTTGTTGTTGTTTCACCTCTATGTAATGGCCTCGGGGTAGTCACAGTTTATTGCTCCCCGGGGTATCGTTCTAGTAGTATCGTATAGTATTTTGTAAGTAGTGTAGTTAGTAATATGTATTGTAACTTTTTATTGGATTACAAAAAAAAACAGACAAATTTCTGGCACACTGAGGCCTTTCGAACCTACATTCTCATCAGAGTGTGACTTTACATTTAAAGTTAGAGTATATTTTTCTGTTAGATAATGCACGGGCTTTAGGAAACTCTGAATTAAAAATTAGATTTTCCGATGATACATCGAGTATTTTTCCTAATTTTTATTTCAATCGTGGCCACGCGCTTCTCCCTCGATGTATCACGATTGAAATAAAAATGAGGAAAAATGCTTGATGTATCATAGCAAAATCTAATTTTTAATTCAGAGTTTCCTAAACCCCGTGGATAAGGCATGTAAATTCACACTCTGATGAGAACGCAGGTTCGAAAGGCCTCAGTGTGCCAGAAATTTGTCTGTTTCTTTGCGTCCGCCTCCTCCATAGTATCCAATTTTTAGTAACCACATTTAGTATCAAGTCTTTTATATATATATATATAATCAGGTCTGTCCCATTTTGCTAAGCATAAAATCTCGTCATGTGGAATGTCTCTGGGTAGCCTATTAATGATCCTAGCTGCTCGCACATGTATTCTCTCTAGATCTTCAGTATGAGCAGGTGAGCAGGTCCACCAAACAGTCATACTGTACGTTACAGCGGCGATGATTGTTTTATAATAGGTTTCCTCTTGAGCATTTATTGACAAGTATGCCATTCTTTTCAATTGGCCAACCTTTGCACTATAAGACTTGATGATCTTCTTTACTTGTGTGTTCCATGTCAGTTTATTATCCAACTCTATTCCGAGTAATGATGTTGTTTTTACATTATGTATTATTTCCTCACCTATTCTTGCATTGGTCCTACGAAACCACGATTTGTTATAATTAAGACTTCTGACTTTCCAGAATGTATCGTTAGTTGGTTTTCCTGGCACCAATCATTCACTTGCTTTCCAATCATGTTTAAGTTATCTACAACCTCCTCAATATTCTTTCCTGCGTAGTAAAATGTAGTATTATCAGCGTATAAGTACGTTTCTCCTTGCGTGATCTTATCTGGAAGATCCTTTATATACATTGTAAACAACCTTGGTCCCAACGGTGACCCTTGAGGTACTCCAAATTTGATTATACGATGGCTTGACTTTGTACCATTAAGTTCAACATACTGTGATCGATAGTGTAAATAATCACATAGAATGTCAAACATGTTACCACTAACACCACACCCAAGTAACTTTTTCTTTCGTATGACATGGTTTATGGAATCAAACGCTTTTCTAAAATCTATCAAGAGTACTCCTACAGTTAAGCCTTCATCAATGGCTCTCTTCCATGATTCTGTCATATGAAGCAGTAAGTATTCTGTTGATTGGCCTTCTTGGAATCCCCAGTGTTTTGGGGTTTGAGCCCCATTTATCTTTAAATGGCTGTCAAGATTTAAGCAGATTTGTCCTTCGAGGATCTTACCTGGTATACTCAATAGGGAGAGTGGCCTATAGTTTTCCCTTTTTGAAAGCCCTTCTAAGTTCAGCTCTTGTCCAATACTTGGAAACTTTCTCGCTAAGGTTCTTTCAAACAGTCTAAAATAACGACTAAAAATGATGATTAAATGTTATCGGTTCTGCCTCACGAAAACACGTGCTAAAGCGTGTTCAAGTCATTACTACGAGGTAGGGAGATTGGAGTATTTCCGTGACACTTGATTGTAATGTTAGGCTGTTTTTCAAAATTTTGTTAATGGACCCCAAGAAAATCCTTAATTTATAAAATAAGAACGGAGCAGTGCTGGAAAACATAATGTGTGTTCGCAAAGAAATCTTGCAGGAAGGTTTTATTTTACAAGGAAAGAAACATTTTTATCACAAGGAAGACAAGAAAAAGAAGGGGCAGGGGGGCAGGGGGGCAGGGAGCAAAAGGAAAGAGGGAAAGGAATGTCAGTGAATTTGAGTCAGGTGAGAGGGGAATGGAGATCATTATGCCACATCCATACCAGCTACATAGGCAGGAGATCTTTAAACAGAGACACAGATTCACAGGAAGCCAGAGTTTTTATCCAGCACTGGAACAGAGTGACCAATTTCAGCCAGGAAAGCTTCTAAAATCAAATGAAAACTATTTGGCTATTCAATATATTAATAGCTCTTGATATTCAGGAAATTGTAGCCTTCCAAACAACATGATTTTTTTCTGACTCACCAGGTATCACGAAAACAGTCTTGATGTGAGCAAGGCCTTACTTATGTAGGCATACATCCAGTGGCGTAACAGAGCAGCTCGGTGCACTTAGTAAATTAGTAATCCAGGGGCCCTTTGAGCTTGAAATTTAGCTTGAGCTTAAATTATAGAACTCCCAGACCCCTTCTGTATGTTTTGTTTTAGTAGTTCCCCTTGTTTGTAATTATGTGATGTCCTAAGGAAGCTTGCAGCCAAATAATCAGATTTGCAAATTTTTTACCGTTTTGGTTCTAAACCTGAAACCTACACATGCAATTGATATATTTGGTTGCAGGCTACCTTCACATGTACCTTTGGTTTCCGTTCGTATTTGAAAATTTCTTTTCGTAATTGAAGTTAGGTGTAGTTTTATGTAGCTTTTAATTAATTTCCTCTTGAATAGCCGCAGGGTAGACATGTATTTCGCTCCCTGTGGTATCGTCGCTGTAGTATTGTAACGTAGTTTGTAGGTATTGTAATTAGTAACTTAGTTGTAAATTTTTGATAGCATATATAAGAACAAAAAACAAGAAAAGCTTGAAATTGAAAGAATGATAACTTTGCTAAGGTTCTCAAAATTGACAACGCTGTTTTTATCAAAAATCTTTTGCAAGCCCAGTACAGCAAAACCTCCATAGTGGAGGTTAATTTATGAAGGCTTTATATACAGGTCTGTCGTCACGAAAAACGAATTGGAGTGATATTGAATGCGAGCGAAGCGAGCCGAACTGCGCGATCGGGAATTCATTTTCAGGGAAAAAGTTTTGGACCACACCCTTTACATTGCTGAAAAATGCATCTTTCGTAGAAAATTCATAGTTGAATGGAGAAAAGGATTGCGATCGACGAAAGGCTCGAAATCGTACTGAAACAGCTCTTTTTTGTCAAATCATCTCATCCACTAAATATTTTCATGTTCCTTGAATATAATTAAACTTCTTTAATAAGTTTGCAATTTACAGCGTTTTTAATAAACTAAGCTTGCAATGACAGCGTTTTTCAATTCATTTTAAGACTCAGGGCCCCTTAATGGCGCTAAAGTTTTCAGTGCAAATCAACAGGTTGCTCTTCGATGTTAATAGATTAGTACATTATTACTTTATTAAAACATTAAGGGCCCTCTTCGGGGCCCCCAAAGCTCGGGGGCCCTTAGAAGTTGCCCTAGCCCCAATTACCGTGCGTTACGCCACTGCAAACATCATAGCATTTACCTTGCATACTGTGCATTCCCACTGATGGTATTCTCGATAAAAATACCAATGGAATTGAGTCAGAAATTGCAAGAAGAGAGTATGCCATAGATGAAGCAATAAATGCTAATAACAGTGCAGCTTTGCCACCAAATATGTCCCCAAATCTTCCATAAAATGGGCCACCACATAGTTGCACAACTGCAAAAGTAGTTTGAAGATAACCAAACATCACTGGATTGACTCCAAGTCTCTTTGTAAGGTACTGCAAGGAAAAATAATTTACTAATTGTATGTGCGTGCTGGGTTAATCATAAAAGCTTCCTGAGCTTGCCATGATAACAATCATCATGAACTATATAGCAATGTCAATAATTAAGTAATTATTCTACCGGGTGCGCCAAAAAAAACTATCCACGTTTGAAAAATCGTAGTACCTAGAGTACTAGATGGATTTGAATGAATTGAATTTTGGCTGATAGCTAAAAGACTGAAGTATTTTTGTGATTTTTCTCGTGTTTTTATCAGCAGAGAAAACATAGATAAATTCAACTTTACGAAAATTTGTTTGTTGCGAAATGGCTGCAAACAGGCCTAAAACACTCGATCAAATCTTACGAAATCTCCGGCATAGAACAAGATGCAAGAGCATTTAATCTCTCTCCCGCGTTATAGGAAATGAATTCTTAAAGAAATACTAAAGATTTTCAATCCCATGGCAATACAAGTGCAGACGACATCCGATACCCGTGAAAAACTGTAATTTTGCATTGTTCGGTGTGAGAAATTTCTGTAAGATTTGATCAAGTGTTTTAGGCCCTTTTTCAGGCATTTTGCAAACACAGAATTTTCTTAAATTCGAATTTAGCTGTATTATCTGTACTCATAAAAATACGAGAAAAATCACAAAAATACTTCAGTCTTTCTGCTATCAACCAAACTTTGATTCATTCAAATC
>REGM01000193.1:124805-141027 GCA_004194415.1 Aurelia aurita | reverse complement strand
AAAGGTAACCTTGTATCTCATGTGTGACTAAAAGATAAAATGTATCGTACCTTTCATTCCCTCTTCAAGTCTGTGTGTATGAGTATGTCCCCAATGTTCTTATTTCTTTGGAGTGCCAGAAAAGGTTGATTAGGCCAAATTTGGTCAAGGGTTTTGTTTCCATGGATTGTTTTCCAGTGTTTTATTAGTATTTTGTTGATTTGCGAGGTATTTTTGTCAAAAGGTATTATAAAGGGGAGGATTCTCCCCTGTTTTTTCCGTTTTGAGTTCCCAAAGAGGGCATCTGTTTGTGAAAGTTGTTTTACCTTTTGGAATTGTTGGTTTATTTCCTGGATAGAGTAACCTCTTTTGATGAGGTTAATTTTTAGTTGCTCTAACTTGGTTTCCAGGGTTTCGTTGTTAGTTATTATGCGTCGATATCTGAGCGCTTGGCTGTATATCACGCTTTGTTTGCAAGTTTCTGGGTGGAATGATTGTCTGTGTAGCAAGGAGCAAATGTCTGTGGGCTTCACATACAGACTGCTCTCAAGTTTTTGTACCTTGTTTACGAATACTGTTGTGTCTAGGAAATTCACTTTACTGTGTGAATATTCCATCTCAAATTTTATTGTAGGATGCATTGTATTTATACATTTTAAGAATTGCAGTAATTCGTTTTCACTGTGAGGCCAAATGATGAATATGTCATCAATGAATCGTTTCCACAGAAGTGGTGTTTTGTAAATTTGTTGTTCATTGTTGAGGATTTGGTTTTCGATTTTAGCCATAAATATATTGGCGTAATTTGGGGCGAACGGTGTCCCCATGGCCGTTCCATGCACTTGCAGGTAGAATTTGTTATCAAATGTAAAGTAATTGTTTTCGAGGATAAATTTTAACATTTGATGTATGTGTATTAGTGGGAGCGGTGTTTTAGGTTTGTAGTGGTTTTCAATTGCCTCGAGGCAGTATTGCATACCTTCTTGGTGTGGTATATTGGTGTATAAAGACTTCACATCCAGAGTTGCCAGCATTGTGTTTTTTGGCATTTGTTCTAGTCCATGTATGACCTTAAGGAAATGTGTTGTATCTTTGAGGTACGAGGGAGAAGTCTCCGTAATTGGTTTCAGGTAGTGGTTGAGGTATTTCGAGAGGCTTTCTGTTGTTGGCATGGCTGACTCAGAGTGTGATACGTCCTCATCATCATCAGCTGAAGAAAGTCCTCAAAGTCAAAGTCAAGCCCAAAAAAGTAGGAAGAGTGGGCCCCCTGCTAAAAAGAAAAGGAAGAAGCAGAGTTTTTGCCATAGCTGACTACAACTTGCAGAATTCAAGAGCTGGCTTTCCAAAAGGGTAGGCAAAGATGGCCGGTTAAAGCCATATTGCAATCCATGTCAGCTTGAGGTAACTTGTTCGAAGACTGGATTAAAGAGACACGCAAGCAGTGGGAGACATCAAGAGAACATTAAAAGTACTAACTGTAGTGTTCCAATTTCAAACCTTTGGACAGCTACGTCGGAAAAGGTCATTGAGTTAAAAATTTGTGCTTTTATAGCTGAAAATGCTTTACCATTATCTCTGTCAGAAAAGCTTGTTGCAATTCTACGATCACTTTTTCCAAAAGATGTCCCTCTGAGGAGTGTTAGGCTTGGGAAGCAGAAGGCGACAAACATAATCAGGCAGGTTTTTGGATTTGAGTATTTGAGAGTTATGGTAACACACTGAGGGAGAATAAATTTGGAGTAATTATCGATGAAGCAACAGACAGAAGTTCAGAGAAGCAACTTGCAGTACTTGCCACATATTTTAACATATTTTATTTTATCTGATTGCCAATTAGGCCCATTCAAGTGCGTTCACTGTGAGATAACAAGAGATCAAGGGAAGTTTGTGTGCCTTTGCGACACAATTTCCCTGATAAAAAGGTCTCAAAAGCTTTGAAGATTAACTGTTTGATGATGAAATAATCAAAATTGGAATGATCAACGTCGTTTATGTTCAAGATTCAGGAATACGATAGCCACCAATCAAAAGATGGATTGAAGATGAGAATCCCGATTGATATTGGTATGAGAAAGACACAGCATAGCATGGTAAGCAAGTTGCTCAGGTTTTCTAATGAAAATATATATTTATAATATATTTACTTAGCATCTACAAGAAAATCTCAAGTTGTCTGATCAATAAATGCCGTTTGTAGCAAATCATTTTAATACGAGATGAAAGGGAAAGGAAGGACCTGCCTTAGTCCATGGCCCTGCAAGTTTTAAAAACACTTCAAACAGAAATGGTCTAGACAGACTAACTCATTGAACATTGTGAAATTTATTTTCAAGAAAGTACTATAAGTCTGTCCAACGAAATATTTATTTGAATTTACCATTCTGCTTTTCAGGTGAAGGTTGAAAATGCTTCCTCAGAAAATAAAGGCAGAGGATAAATCCATAGATTGCTGATGATGAAGACTTCAAAGTTATATGTTTAGACTCGCCTATATTTCTAACTATTTTACAGTAATATGGTATTGTAGATTTAATATTCTTGGATATGACATACCAACTTTTGATGAAGTATAACTGCATATTAAAACTTACTGCAGAATAGCTATTTTATTTCAAATTCTAATTACTGTTTTGGTATACAGTCTAGACTTACGACGTGATTCCTTGTATTCGTTCAATTTTTTTAATCTGATGTTTTCATTTTCTCTCATACAATCAGCGTCAGCTTTTTACCTAATCAGCCAATCAAATGCTAAGAATAGGCACGTGGTCTGACCATATTAAGAAAGTCGCAATTTGATTGGACGCGCACTAAATGTGGCGCATTAGGCCATTTTAGTCTCTGTTTTGAAGCTGTATTGTCACGAGTCTCAGTTTGAAGCCATAATATCATTCAATTCAATGCGGAAAACTGAGACTCATGTAATCAGTCTATATACAGTCCACAGTTAATACTTACAAGCAATTATGTAGTCAGGGGTTCAGCAGCTAAACTTTATAAAAGCTAAGAAACTATCTGCCCCCGCCGATTTTAATGTTTTACAGAAGGAGCCTTTGATTCAGCATGCTGGTCTCTGCCATTTTGGGGTAACTACTCTTCCTGAACCCTTTGTCATGTCACTGCAAGTTAAACGTGGAAAAGTAAGTTGCTATTTACATTGTGGTACTTCCTGTTTCAAAAGGGAGAATAAATGTCAACCTTTCTCTCTGCCCACCACTGAATATTGTCCCCACCCCAATATCTTGAAAACTAAAATATTGCTACTGATTTTTACAAAAGTTTCACTGAAATCTGCTGAAATAGTGATTTTTCCGGTTCATTTTGTGGTTTCAAAGACCTAAACTATTGTTTATTCTTTTGTTCAAAAACCGTAAATGTTGATATAATGAAAAATTTCAGACCACAAATATTGACATAAACACACAACACTGAAAACAAAGGGTTACCCCCTAGGCTTGGGTGCCTGACAAGCAGGTGTTGCAGAATAAATCTGGGCTATTTGATTTATCTAAAAACCTAATCTGTAAAATTTTGAAGATTTTCCTGATAAAATTTTGTCTTTTCCATCTGCAAGTGTTTCTTCTGACATCTGTGAGTTCCTAATTTGGTTGAGGCAAAAGGTGATGGGATCTGCCAGTGTCTGATAAAATACTATTTAAATATCAAGTTATAGAACATAACCATCATTTTACTTACCTCAGGACTCGGGTCCTGATTCTTGGCTAATCCATGATGCCCTTTCTTTGGGCATCATTGTTGTGGGTTGGAGAAACCAAGGAAGAATTTCGAAGAAAACTTGGACTCTATCTTCTTTCTTGTGGGTTTTCTCTTTAAAATTCTCTATGATCTGTTACTACAAAGTTTTCATGCCCATCTTCACCATACAAACTTTCCCAAACGCACGACGATTCGATAGGTTAAGTTTTCCTCCTCCGTTTGCTGCTATTTACTAGGCCCAAGAATGGGATTACTTCCTGCAGCACCATCGGTATTCACAAGCACAACCAGTTTTATTTGCCAGTATTTCTCCGACTGCCGTCTGTGAAGCAGTTTTAAGGGCTGCAATGAAACATTTTCGACGTGCAACCGGTAGAAATTGCGATAGCCAGGAAGTAAAGGTGAAAGGAACAACGCACCAAGCATGCAAATAGGCCCGACGTGCAACTGGTAGAAATTGCGATAGCCAGGAAGTAAAGGTGAAAGGAACAACGCACCAAGCATGCAAATAGGCCNCTTTGCCATCTGCAAGTGTTTCTTCTGACATCTGTGAGTTCCTAATTTGGTTGAGGCAAAAGGTGATGGGATCTGCCAGTGTCTGATAAAATACTATTTAAATATCAAGTTATAGAACATAACCATCATTTTACTTACCTCAGGACTCGGGTCCTGATTCTTGGCTAATCCATGATGCCCTTTCTTTGGGCATCATTGTTGTGGGTTGGAGAAACCAAGGAAGAATTTCGAAGAAAACTTGGACTCTATCTTCTTTCTTGTGGGTTTTCTCTTTAAAATTCTCTATGATCTGTTACTACAAAGTTTTCATGCCCATCTTCACCATACAAACTTTCCCAAACGCACGACGATTCGATAGGTTAAGTTTTCCTCCTCCGTTTGCTGCTATTTACTAGGCCCAAGAATGGGATTACTTCCTGCAGCACCATCGGTATTCACAAGCACAACCAGTTTTATTTGCCAGTATTTCTCCGACTGCCGTCTGTGAAGCAGTTTTAAGGGCTGCAATGAAACATTTTCGACGTGCAACCGGTAGAAATTGCGATAGCCAGGAAGTAAAGGTGAAAGGAACAACGCACCAAGCATGCAAATAGGCCTATTCAAGCTTCTCTTTGATCGCGTGCACGAAAACCAGTGATCACATTTGACGTCACAATAGGGGATTAATTCTCGGAAACGACAACATTCCGAGAATTGTCCCGCAGAAAACGACTATTTGAATGGGTGATAACTCTAAAACTATTCGTTATTCATAAAAAATTGGTTTACGATCATTTTTCTCAGCTTCAACTACCCCATATAAGCTCATGTCAAAATTATCCCGGAGTTCTCCTTTAATATTCAACTAAAGAGGGAATACTACACAAATAGGATCTCTGCATGTGAAGGCAACATGAAAGAAACTTGGAGGACAGTCGATGAGCTTCGCAATAAGAGATCCAAGTCTAGTAACATTTTTATTCTATGGCGTTTTGAGTATTTACAGTTAGAGATTAACGACTATTATTGCTATTCATACTTCGCCACACGCTGTACATTTATTTGAATCTAGTAACATTGACTGCCTTAAAGAGTCGGGTACAGAAATTGTTCACAAAGATGACATTTCTAATGCAATGAACAGTTTCTTTTGTTCAATAGGACAGGAACTTGCAGATAAAACTGATCCAGTCCCAAACCCTCTTCTATCAGGTGACTATGAAGTTAACAAGAATAAAGCTAAGTTCAGCTTCAAAACTATTGAACTGAAAGAGATCAGGGATGCATTTGCCAAGGTTAAGACTGCAAAGAGCTTTGGGATTGACAACATCTCTAGCTACTTTTTGAAGCTTGCTTTGCCATTTATTGAAAACTCTCTAGGCCTTCTTGTTCAACACGTCTATTGAAACAAGCCAGTTTCCAGATTCCTGGAAAGTAGCAGGAGTCACTCCAATTTATAAAGATGGAGATAAGACTGAGAAGTCCAATTATAGACCAATATCAGCCTTGCCTGTTATCTCAAGGCTCTTTGAAAAACTAGTTTTTGACCAGCTGTACCAGTTTATGAAGGAAAATGGTATGTTTTCCGGTGACCAATCTGGCTTCTTGCACCTGTTTTCCACAGTAACTTGTTTGCTGAAAAATACTGATAACTGGTACAATGGTTTGGATCTTGGAAGGTTTGTGGGACTGGTATTCATTGACCTAAAAAAGGCCTTTGACACTGTAGACCAAAAAATTCTCTGCCAAAAGCTTGCCCACTATGGTGTTCACCACAGAGAACTCTTCTGGTTTAGATCCTACCTTTCCGGTCGTAAACAGTTCTGTAGAGTCAATGGCATTGAGTCGGAAATTGGGGACCGAGAAACTGGTGTGCCACAGGGCTCATGTCTTGGACCCCTACTTTTCCTAATCTATATCAATGATCTCCCACAGGCCGTCCAAGATTCTGTTGTGTCTATGAATGCTGATGATACCAGTCTGTGTTATCAATCCTCTGATATGACTCAGCTCGGTGAAGCTATGAACAATGATCTCGAAAAATTAGACAATTGGCTACAAGGCAACAAACTTACTTTAAATGTTGCAAAAACTCATTCCATGCTTCTTTCTACTAAACAGAAACATAAAATTCTTAAAAGTCGAAATGAAAGTATGGATCTGAAAATTTGTGATAATGAGCTTGAAAAAGTCCAAAATACTAAGTACCTTGGTGTACAGATTGACAACTTCCTTCCTTGATTGGAAAGAACAAATCAAGGCGATTTCCAATAAAGTTTCCAGAGCTGCCGGCTTTTTGAAATATGCTAAGACCTAGATCAAACGTCGAGCCTGTCATGTGCCGAACCTAATGCCATTAAGTTCGACTCTGGCACGACTAGTTAAGCGACTTTGAATCAAACGTCGCACTTAATGGGTCGCTCTTAATGCAAAGACAATTGAAATACAACATGTCATATGTAACCTAGTAACAAATTCTTTCGAGCAGGGTTTGTTGTTTTAAGCTTTTATTCTCAAGGCAACAATACCGTGAAAACGTAAGCACGAAAGACAGAGTTATAGGCCACTACGGCCAAGCAAAACATATCTCGAAACTTTTCCAGGGATATTATGCAGTAACCAAACGAAAATAAACTCTTCAAAATATTGCATGATTGCTCAATTGTGGTAGCTGATATGAGATCTTGAATTTTGTATTTATTCAAGCTGAACATCAATTCGATCCAATAATATCAAAACCTTCTACGATCGGTCTCATGGGCTGGAATCTCTCCATTCCGCTACGGAGATCAGAAAACACCAGGAACTGAAAAGCTTATTTGGCTCTAACATCTATTTTGTTTCATCACAATCTTAAAGCATGATGAAATGCAGATAAGCAGTCTTGGATTTTCTTCAACCACTTCAACGCGACACGGAGCCATGTTTCACGATCAACTTTCAATGGGTCCTCCCCCTAATTTGAACATATGCGCATGCCCCGCCTCGATTTGAAACAGAAAATTAAGAGAAATAATTTATGCATTAGGTTCGGCACATGAGAAGCGCGACGTTTGATTTGAAGTCGTGCCACAGTCGTGCTACTCGACTAGATCAGTCGAGCCAATTGATTTGGGTCGACCCAAATGTTTTTTCATGTGCTTAATCAAATCAAACGTCGTTCCTCTCATGTGCTTAATTCATACATTAGGTTCGGCACATGACAGGCTGGACGTTTGATCTAGGCCTTTCTTCCAAAGGAAACCTTGAAGATTCTATACACAGGTATTGTGGAGCCCCACTTTCGATACTGCTGCTCGGTTTGGGGTTGTTGTGGTTCAATGAAACTTGACCTAAACACAAACTCTATGTTCAGCCACATCTCGACTATGGTGATGTTATATATCATATCCCGCAGAAAGTGTGTGACTGGGGTGTGACTTCAGCCATGAAATCACCTTACATCGCCAAATGGAAATACTTGAATCCGTCCAGTATTCTGCTGGCTTAGCTATAACTGGCGCGTGGAAAGGTACTTCGAGAGACAAAATATATGAAGAACTTGGATGGGAATCATTAAACAACAGAAGGTGGAGTAGGCGTCTCGTTCTTTTCTTCAAGTTCATGAATAAACTAGCTCCAGAATATACAAGATATCCTATTCCACAAATCCGTT
This sequence comes from Aurelia aurita, assembly GCA_004194415.1. Taxonomy (NCBI): domain Eukaryota; kingdom Metazoa; phylum Cnidaria; class Scyphozoa; order Semaeostomeae; family Ulmaridae; genus Aurelia; species Aurelia aurita. The sequence continues at coordinate 133,181 of REGM01000193.1, read as the reverse complement.
GGTCAAACTACCCTCTTAGACATGGCGAATAAATGCAAGAACCGAGCGCTTTGAGTCAAATTTCTATCCCAATTGTCTACAAGAATGGAACAGTCTTGCTTCTGAGATCAGGGAATCACCCACAGTAAGCTCATTTAAAAATAGACCCTCTTCTCTTATCCGCCCTACCCAGAACCCTGTTTATGGAATTTATGACCCAAAAGGTGTTGCCATCCTCACCCAGCTACGCGTAGGCCTTAGTAAGCTAAACTCTCACAAATTCAGCCATAACTTTCGAGATACAGTTGATCCAATGTGTCTAATCAATGATGGGATAGAAGATACTGAATACTTCTTGCTGCAATGCCATGCATATGATGATCAAAGGCGTGATCTCCTAGGCGCGATCTCCTAGGCGCGATTAATGAAATACTCTAACTTCACAGCATCTCAAACCTGACAAATAAAACCCTTGTAGACCGGAGGGTGGAGGGGGAGCATTGTCATCCGAGCTGGGACTTTACCAGACCAACTTTTTCTTGACCAAATTTTCACGTAGATCACGAATTTTGATGTTGGTCGACCGAATTGGGGGGCTTTTTCCAGATATTAGGGGGCTGAGGGTGAAATTTTTGGTTTTCAAGAAAATGACTCTGAAATGATACTTAGCTGTCTAGTAGTCATTTCTTTCAATGATAAACACAGAAGTGAGCTTTCAGCATGTGTTTTTAGAAATTAAGTACTCAGGGGGGCATTCAACCAATTTTGGGGGGATGTGCTAAAATATAAAAACAACTAAATTTCAAACCATATGAAAGCTCTAACAAACAAGGGATCTAGAAAAGTGTCGTAAAACCCAATAAAAATCTATATTCCTTCTGTCGATGATCAAAAGATAGGTAAATAAAACAATATAACAAAAACAGCTGATCAAATCAACGNGCATGTGTTTTTAGAAATTAAGTACTCAGGGGGGCATTCAACCAATTTTGGGGGGATGTGCTAAAATATAAAAACAACTAAATTTCAAACCATATGAAAGCTCTAACAAACAAGGGATCTAGAAAAGTGTCGTAAAACCCAATAAAAATCTATATTCCTTCTGTCGATGATCAAAAGATAGGTAAATAAAACAATATAACAAAAACAGCTGATCAAATCAACGCCCATCGCAGTAGGATTGGTGGAAAATTTCGTCAATTTACAAAAAATCAGTCACAACAGCCATCTTCATCAGAAAAATCTACCCCTCACGCAACGTCTGTATGATTAACTGACATCCATTCCCTTCTCGTCCATGTCACTTAACTGTTCTGCTACGTTGTCGGGATGTGAAACAATCACCCATTCCTCTGTCCGTCCATATTTCAAGCCTTGGATCTGTAGACCTTTCAGGTCCATTAAAGTATAAAAAAAGTCTGTAGACCTGTTCTCGTGAGTGAAAAGAGTTGACCTTTTGGGAGACTGAATGTTTTACCTGGTAGACGTTCATGTTCGGACCAATGTAAGTAAATTGTGCGCATTCTGACCTACAAGTATCTTGGATTGTGTCTGACGTATGTGAAAATTGCAGACTTTGAAATCGAGACATTATAGGGAAAGGTTTTAAAGGTAGATTACGCTTCATTGTAGCCTTTTCCCCCGTTGATAGGACAGATAATTTGTGAGCTATACCTACCGCCTTTTGTTGGTACATGTGTTCCTTCCACGTTACCAAACTCCAACTTAAAATGTTAAAATATCTTCGGTGGTTAAATCCGACTAATACAATATCAACTTACACATGGAATCCCAAAAAGATGTGACTTACTACAAATTTGAGTCAAAGATCTGATTCAGCCGAATAGATTTCAAAAGAATTTACGCTCATGGTCTGACCTATCCAAGGCCGACTTTGATTGTAGCTTTAAGTTCATGGCTCTCTAGTCCCGTATGCAAATAATCTTATTGTTCATGGATATGAAAATTGCTTCCAAATATCTCCTTGCAGACAGAAAGGAGCTCTCTACGTAAAATGTTGCCAACAACTTGTTGTTTATCGACACAGCTCCAGAAATATTTATATGACAGCAGATGTTCTGGAGCTCTACACAAATCGCTAATCTCGTTTATAAGTTATTCATTGCAAACTATCTAGCGATCCATCGAATCAACCCTCTTTCCCGGACTTCCTTTGTTAGTTTTTTATTCCACCAATTCTTCCCAACTTACAATTGTTTCTCTCTTCCATTTCTTTGTAGTTATTAGTAGCTATAGTTAAATGAATAAAATTTTCGTATGGTTGATACATTCAGCATTTATATATTCTTATTCCATTTAACCATAACCATGTCATTGAGGCCAAATGGCTCGAACGCTTCTGATGAATTATCTTCATTTGTCCTCTTCAGCATGTTATCAAATACATTTTTTGTTAACGTTATTCTATAGAACTTGTGACATCTCTCTGATTACATTAGCATGTAAAGTTCAGTACATAAAATTGAAGAAGCTGACACATAACTTTGTACCTTGCCCAATATGCTGTGGAGAATGAAAATGGCTGCAAAACCACTCTATTATTTGATAATCTTCAAGAGACATCAACTTTCCTATTATACTGTACGTGCATACTGTTGAAAAGCTGGTCACCTAGCTTGATTATTTACATTAATAAAAGGAAAATACAAAAAAATAATTGAAGAACTTCTTCGCATGCATGACTTTTATGACTATGTGTCCTGCTTCATACGCAAAGGTGCAAAATGGCATATTAGGAAATGTAAAAAGATAACCACGAGATTTTGGAACATAATGTGTTTGATAGATAGTGACCAAAACAAAAGATGCAAATTTTAGAGTAAGTACATAATTTTCATGTCAATGAACAATAAAAGTCTTTGCATACGGAACCAAAGAGACACGAACTTAAAGCTAAAATCAAAGTCGGCCTTGCATAGGTCAGATTTTTCATATTGGAAAAAATGCCAGACACAGGCCCATGAGCGTAAATTCTTTTGAAATCTATTCGGCTGAATCAGATCTTTGACTCAAATTTGTAGTAAGTCACATCTTTTTGGGATTCCATGTGTAAGTTGATATTGTATTAGTCGGATTAACCACCGAAGATATTCTAACATTTTAAGTTGGAGTTTGGTAACGTGGAAGGAACACATGTACCAACAAAAGGCGGTAGGTATAGCTCACAAATTAACTACCCCGCCTCCCCTATTCTGCAAATTTATTCCTTACTATTGTTTTGATCTCCCGTTCCCTCTCTTCCCATCTCCTCACTTCAGCCTTTCTTTCACACCGTTTTTTCTCTCCCCTCATTAAATTTTACAAGCCTAGCCAGTTACGGTCAAATTGTAGCCAATCAGAGGCTTTATGCTGCAAAAGCACTATAAGAGTTGAATCTACCGCTGTGAAGGAGCTTTGCTAATAATTAGTAGTAAAATGAGGCGCATCTCACGAGGGGGTGAATTTTTGGTAACTTGGCAAGGTGCCAAATGAGGGCACAAAACTTGGCAAGGTGCCAAGTCACATGGTGGTAACTTGGCAAGGTGCCAAGTCAGGTGACATATTTTGGCAACGTGCCAGTTAAGTCACGTGACATGGGGGTTGGGCACGTAGCTGCCCCCAACATACCCTTTACTTCGACCCTTTACTTGATGTCACCCCTGTAATGTAGGATTTTCATACAGGGAGCCCCCGTGAGAACCTCTTTGCAGCATCATCTTCTCCGAAAGTGCACCACTGTGGAGGAGAATATCTCACGTGACATTTGTGATATCACGTGACTGTCCCAAATAGGGGGCTGCAATCGCAGGTAAGGGTCATGCACCCTTCCACCCTACCACCTCACCCATACGCTGCGACTGAACCTTCGAGAGTTCTGTGAAGGAGGATACCATTGGCGCAAGCCTGCCCATGCGAAGGTGAATGTGACGTATTGGTTGTTTACCATCTAGCATTGACAATCCTCGTGGATTGTTCGCTGATAGCCCTTGATAGCACCATCAAGTGTCGTTAAGTGCATTTAGTCGCGCAAACAATCGGATGTCACTCAAAGACAATCAACTGCCGAAATGGGCTGCCAACAAATTTCCCCCGCTCATACTCCAGCAGCAGGAGGTGACCCCAAGATATCGAATGCTGATGATGCATATATGAAAATGAATATATCGAATGCTGATGATGATGATGATGATGCATATAGATTTCCCCCTTGATTTTTCGAGACGAAGAGCGAGCTTCAGGGGACACGGGAAGGTGGAGGAATAGTTGGGGCAGACAGACAAATTCAGCCTTTGATGTGACCGCTCATGCGTTAGTAAGATAGACTATATTTTCATTATTATGAATAGATATATTTAATTTATTGTTATTTTACAGGGCAGTTTGGAAAACAGTATTCGTAGCTGGATACCGGGTGTCCCAAAAAGAAGTTTCCCGATTTGAGCTGTTATGAAGTAAAAGTGCCTGCTAGTTAATAAAATTCAAACAGAAATCTTTACACAATGCATACTTTACATCTGAGTATTTAATACCTTTCTATATCTGCACGCATTTATTTTCTACCGATATTTTCCTGACAAACAGAATAATTGAAAGTTCATCAAAGAACTAAAAACAGGTCATCAATAGGATCGTTAAATATACCTTTATCGTTAGATTTGCCCCCCCTCCTTTTCGAAGGTTTCTCGAGCAGAAGGTGTTTGGAAAATCCACATTTTGAAGGTATTTTGATCGGAGAAATTCGCAAAAAATTATTTGGATCAAAGTTTAAGTTTGCTTTTAAGCTAATGATTGCCGTTTAAATTGCTCAAAACGAGACAATGGTCGTTTTCTGTAGCTTCTCAAATTGGGAAATCTTTTTGGGGCACCCAGTACTTAACCCTGTGTAAATAAAACAGAACAAAAGTGAAATAAATTAAAAAGAGCAACCACTTAGTTTTAGCCAAAACCCATTGAAACCAATTTTCAGTAAGTTTATAGTCGACAAGGTGTGAGTTTTTGCTCTCTGTTAATGAACTGAGAGCACAAACTCACACATTGTCGACTATAAAAAATTTCCAAAATTATGTTAAAGTCTCGGTCAAGTAATAGAGGTTTTTCGAATCGATTTGATAAAGTTTACATTATAGTTTTGTGAACAGTGAATATTTGTTGACTTACTTAAATTAGAAAATAACTCTCTAAAATGTGAATACATAATTTGTATCAATTATTAATGAACCAGACAACAAAAAATCATTCTGAATGAGATCAATAGCAAGAACTCCAATCAGAGAGCAAGTGCTCTAATTCAGGTATGATGATGTATTGACAACGGGTAAATACAAAGCTAGTGTTTGAATACCATTGGCCTGTTTCTATGGGCAGTGATATTGTGAACAATTCTTCGTGAGATGACTCTGAAGCTTGAGAATGTTCAAGAAATTATCCTGAAGCATTGGAAAAGATCAAAGCTGAAATACATCCAAGTGGCGAAATTTTTACACATTTCAAATTGAAGCCAAAAATAGATTGAACAAGTGAAGCAAAAACAACTTCAAGCAAAGAAATCGTATCAAAATGAGTATCAAATTTGGTTCTGGATACAAATCAATTCAAGTTGGGCTTCTCGATGGCACTCTGATTGCCAGATCAATTTACAAAAACTCAAAAGCAGCAGACTTGGTTGATAACTTACTTCAAATGTTTAACGTTGCCGAGAAAGACTATTTCGGCTTATATTTCCTATCTGACAGAGAAAGAAAATGGCTAAACTTAAAAAAGAAAATTTGGCCGCAGATCAAGCACCTCGATCCTCCATACCAGTTGCATTTTGGCATGCAATTTTACCCACATGATGTGATGCTACTGCAAGAAGAGATCACAAGATATATGATGTTCTTGCAGACGAGGAAAGATGTGATGGAAGACATGCTCGTTATATCTGAAAAGAATCGTGCAGAATTGTGTGCTTTGGTGTTGCAGGCAGAAGGCGCCGGTAATGAAGTTTAATTAATGCTATGCACATTACTAGGTTTTCATACGGGGTGAGTAAAAACAAGCAATCCCCTTTTGAGTGGCTATTATTGTTTGGACACAGTGGCGTAACGGAGCAGCTCGGGGCCCTTCGTAAATTAGCCATCCTGGGGCCCCTTGTGCTTGAAATTGAAAGAATGCAAAACTTTGCTAAAGTTCCCTAAATTGACAACGTTGACAACATATGCAAGCCCAGTACAGCAAAACCTACATATTGCAGGTTAATTATGTATGCTTTATGTACAGGTCCGTCGGCACGAACAACGAATTGGGGTGATATTGAATGCGAGCGAAGCGAGCCGGCGACCGGGAATTCATTATCGGGAAAAAATTTTCGGACCACGCCCTTTTCATTGCTGGAAAATGCATCTTTCGTAGAAAATTCATAGTTGTATAGAGAAAAGGATTGCGATCGACGAAAGGCTTCACAAGGAAATTTATGAAATACAGCTTCAACATTGTACAGAAATAGCTCTTTTTTGTCAAATCATCTCATCCACTAAACATTTCTTGTTCCTTGAATATAACTAAACTTCTTTAATAAGTTTGCAATCTACAGAGTTTTTTAATAAAGTAAGCTTGCAATGATAGCGTTTTTCAATTCATTTTAAGGCTCGGGGCCCCTTAGTGGCCCTAAAGTGTTCAGTGCAAATCAACAAATTGCTCTTCTACGTTAATAGATTAGTACTTTATTACTTTATTGAAAACCTTAAGGGGCCCTTAGGAGTTGCTCTAACCCCAACTACCGTGCGTTACGCCACTGCTTGGATATCAAAGCAAATCATAAAGGCAATGTCCAATTGCTGCGCGCAGCGCAGCCGAACTAATCTTGCACAATCCCACCATGTTCGTTACTGTCTGTCCACCTCACTGGATGAATGAATCATTCATGGATTTCGGGACATCAGAAGATACATATATGAAGGCCTTGTCAATTCAATACAATAATTGCTTGAGACATGGACAAGGTAGTTGCTATGGATAATGTATGTGGCTGGAATTCGCTTATATTATCAATAAAAGCGCAATGGCATCATATCCCTTTCTCCTGTGTTAATTGCTTAAAAGCTAATTTATTGAGTTGTCACGCATTACAATTCAATGAATATATACGACGGAGCGAAAACAGGGAACGACACTCAGGCTTCCAATGCCCATCACTCACTTAATATTGTTAATGCTAATTTAATAGAGGAGATCTTTAATTAGGTTTACAAATTTACCTAATTAATCAGATTTATAGATCAGCCTCCTCTTTTCGAAATTGTCAAAGACATTGTGGAGGAGGCCCCTTTAAGAACCTTCCAGAACGGCTGAAGATGATGATCGAATTTCGTCCTTTTTTCCTGGCCTTTAGCAATGAAAACTAGCTGTCAATAAAATTAGTAGGTGCAAAATTTCGAAATTGAGGCAAACATAATTTCGGCGAGTTCTTCCGTCGCATTTTGAATGCACTGCTAAAGCGATTTTACTCCAGTGTGAAACATGCTTAAAAAGCTCATATAAAGGTCAGTCTCCAAATAGGCCATTTGTAATTGGATGGTTTTAAAGCACGGAATACGGAATATGGAATATGGAATTCGGAATGTGGAATCCAAACTTTGGATTTTTCAGCCAAAACAGCCTCTCATTTTCAATGTTGCCTTATTTTTAGATAAAGCGATTATAGTTTATTTATTGTTTTCGAAAGATAAACTTGATGAAGGGTACAGAAAATGTCAGACTACTGCTAGTTTATTTTGGCTTGCCTCAAAAATTTGATGAAGGGTACAGACAATTTCAGACTACTGCTAGTTTCTTTTGGCTTGCCTCAAAAACTTGATGAAGGGTACAGAAAATTTCAGACTACTGCTAGTTTCTTTTGGCTTGCCTCAAAAATTTGATGAAGGGTACAGAAAATGTCAGACTACTGCTAGTTTCTTTTGGCTTGCCTCAAAATTTGACATAACAACCTTTCAAATAAGGTCCTGATGCAATATTTATTGTATGGTGACAAAGACCTAGAGGAGGTTCGCCCTAATTCGACCACCAATGGATTCCGACCCGTGGAACTGCCTGACTTGAAAGTTTGAAAACTGAAGGAGTTTGGGCCTAGTCTCTCCAAAAAGCGCGCGAAATTAGTTTGCTGATGTCACCTCTTTGATATTTTTTTGCTTTCACTGTTTTGTGTTGCTCACAAGAGTTACAGTAATGTTTTGAAGTCGACCTACCTGCAACGAAGGTGAAGTACAGTTTATTTTTCTTTTGATTTGATTTGATTTGATTTGATTTGATTTCAAATATTTAAGGAGGGTAGCCCTTCAGCAATACTGATTTTCAAGGGGCCCTCCATTACAAAATTTACAAAAATTAACATACTATTATGACCTAAAAATAACCTAATAC
>REGM01000193.1:107495-122848 GCA_004194415.1 Aurelia aurita | reverse complement strand
CATTTAATCCACCGATCAAATTGATATAATTCGGTGGGGAGCAGGGGAATGTTCTGAAACTCCTTTCCCACAGTCTTTATGCCGCAAACGTTCATTGTAGTTAATTTATGTTGTAGTTAGCGTATGGTGATTAATTTACAAGTATTCTTTGTTTTCTTTTTGTGTATTGTCCTAGTAGTGTTCATTGTTTTTTGTTATATGTAAGAACAGGGGGTAGCCACGATAGTTTGCTCCTCGTGTTATCGTCCCTGCATGGGGTGTATAGTTGTATAGTATTAATAGGTAGAGTAAGTAAACATGTATTGTAAGAGTTTTATCTGGATAAAAAAAAAAATTTGATGAAGGGTACAGAAAATTTCAGACTGCTGCTAGTTTCTTTTGGCTTGCCTCAAAAAGTTGTGAGTTATTTGCCACCTCTGTGCCAACTCAACATAGTCAAGGAAAGCTTGTCATCTTTAATCCTGTGGCTAGGCAATTTCAAGATTTCCTTGTTTGATGTGTTGTTGATGTACACTTCTTGGTTTGTAGAATAAAGTAGACTTGATCTTATTGTCGTTAATTAAGGTTACGGTAACCCTTCAGACAAAAAATATCAATTTTTCGCTTTCGTCATAATCTGATGGTTTAAGTATTTGAGTACCAACTCACTTCCTGAAATAACCACAATTACTGGGAAATTTGAGCATTTAAAAAAAAGCAATCATATTTCTCAAAAAATGCAGGAATAGACTTCAGAGGATTAAAGAAAACTCACTTGACCTTGCAGCTATATTCACAACATCCCCTGCTGTTATTTTCTTGATACAACGATTGACCAAGACCGCGCTAAAGCTGTATTGCTTGACCTGCGGCTTTATGTTTGCACTTTCAAGCATAATCGTTTTTCCCGCGCGATCTGCTTCAATTTGATAAAATCCTGATTTCTCGAAACAAGATTCCTGGGTACTGGTGGGTACTAAAAAATCTTGGTGTACCTAACGGGCCAATCAAATCTCTTGAAACTTGGCATAAAGGGTCACAAAGCATAGTTTCGTAAACTTTCTACTGAGTTTCTAGTTTTCGAGAATTTTTCCTTCACAAGATTTTCAGTCCACTTTCCAGTTAACTTTGACGATAGTGAGCGGAGAGGACGCATCCTCGCATGATAAGTCAGTTTAGAGAACGCGTGTTATAAATTTTGGTGTCCTGTGATTGGTTAATCTAATTGACGTAGATGTTATTTTCACTTGTCGCGGGAAAATGTACCTTTTCTTCTCGTGGGTTGGGCTAACGACAATAACATTAACACATTTACTTAACAGGGGATTACGAGTTCATTAAGGGCTTTCGTCTTTCTGATTTGGGAATTCTGCGCAATCTGCAGAAGAGATTTCCTTCATCCTTATGTGTGTTGGGAAGTCAGAGCGCATTGAAAACGGCCTTAGCTAAACTTGGCACCCATCGCATATGGGATGGGCTATGAGATCGTTACCTTTGAAGTTCAATTATCGGGCTTAGGGCGGCATTTTCTTAGGCATGAGTCAGAGAGAGCTGTGATCAAAGCATGAAACTGATAAATACTTGGTTTCAAAAGTTAATGTGCTTGGATTAGACTTCAAAATTGTTAGGTGCTTGCCTCGTATTGGTTAGGAGGCGGCCGACAGGTCTGATGGGACAGAGAGGCTAAATATTTCATCAAGCTGAAAACCGTGTAATTAAATGCATTCAAGACGACTTTTGTCTAGAATGGAAAATTAATTCCCCTCCTTCATTTGATAACGGGGGATCAGTCGTTCGTGCAGTAGGGACAGGGAGAGAACACTGTTTCGCTTGCAAAATAATTTCATAATATGAACAATAACGTTATGGTAAAACTCAACGCTTTATAAAATACGCAACATATAACTACAAAACTTGTCAGTGATTTATGATAGATCCACTGGTCCGACTTTTATAAGGGTTTGGAAGTTAAAAAAGACATTTCAGACATTAACATTAATTTAAAATTGCATTATTTCAAGACAGTACGTTTCATTAAAAATTCGTGACACAGTTTTGCAGTTCAGGACCGTAAGTCTTTGGTAAATAGATAGTTTTGGTCGAACAATGCCCGATGGGGTACACCAAGATTTGTTCGCAAGGGTGGTCGATTTCACCTAAAATCTGGAATAAATCATATTCGTTTTTATTCAAGCAACTTGTTATATTTTTATGGTATTCCGCGTTTAATTCTGCTTCGAATAACATAAAATTTTGTTTGATATAGTTTAACCCACTGTACTTTTGTTTTTGGATAAAAATGAAGCTGAAATAGAAAAGGCTATAAATCATGACGCTAAATTGGTACATAATTGGCTGTGCAATAATGGTTTGATCTTGAATCCTAAACAAGGCAAAACCGAGTTCATGATGTTTGGAACTGCGGCAAAAAGAAGCAAGATAAAACATCAAGCAAAAATAACTATTCATTCGAAAGACATAAGTAATACCGATAGCTATAAGTACCTTGGAATCCATTTGGATATGTCACTCACTCTGAACGATCACATCCTAAAAATCTGCAAGAAAGNAGCAAGAGAATAGACTAATTGATATTTCTATTGTCATATATTTTCAATTTGTAGGCTTCTATATAGTGAAATTAGTTAGTACAAAGTACCCTAACACTGTTTTCTGCATGTTTTGAAATATAACACACTAATTTATTCAAACTATGACGTCATAAAGATAAATGACGTCATGAACATTAAAATTTGCTGATATCAGCAAATATAAACAAACTATATATCAAATGAAAGTACTCTTCAAGACGAATCGAATGGTGTATATAACGTTATGATTTACATTAGTTGCGAGAAATTAGACTTTAGAGAGCTTTTTAAAATTTTCTTTGTGACCTGTCTCCAAATAAGGGCATCTGGAGGTCACGTGGTGCAACAATGGACAATGAAAAGTTTTAAAATTTGGTAGCCAATAAACTTTTAGCAAAAGTCAAAGAGTTCCAGCTTCATATTTACACTAGCGGCGGAGATATTTGAGAATGTTTGGTAGGGGGGAGGGGCGAAAAGCGCCGCCCCGGTCCAAATAGGGGGAACGGCCGTGGAAAATAGAGTTTCTTAATCGCTGTCTGAAGGGTTACAGTAACCTTAAATCAGACTAGAGCTCTGTGTTTGAATTACATTAGAGTGACACGAAAGGAAGGATATTCGAATAGAATATAGGGAGTAAATAAATACTAGAGTTCAGTGCTCCCCATTTCAACGAGACTCACTGAATTTTTCTCTAAAGTCGGATATTTCTTTCGTGGGATTAGAATTTCAATGATAACGTGAGTCACAGAAAAGAAGAAGAAGGGAAGAATTTTCAAAATGAAAAGAACAGCAAGCAAATGAACAAGCCCAAAAGCATATTCTTATATTTTTATCCACTTATATTTCTTTCAAAAACGAGTAGAAAGTTGTTGGGTACAGGTAGGGTAGGGTAACAATTTTTTCTGAGAAATGCTCCAACGTGACTGAGAGAGGCGTTCTAAGCCAATGTAAAGGCTGGTTTCCTTAAAATTTTCCTTGCAACAATGAATTGAAGACGAGCTATCACAGAATTGTCAAAATTCCCATTTTTGGGGCAGGCAAATATTGGATTTTGAAAAGCCTTCTAAGCCAAGGTAAAGGGTGTGTACTCCAAAATTTTCCTTGGGACGATAATTTATAAAAACAAACTGTTACAAAACTGTCAAAAATTATAATTTAGTGCCTGCAAACATGGGGTCGGGAGAGGCATTCTAAGCAAAAGTAGAGGACGTGTCTAAGACCCCCACAGTTCCATATCACGATTGAATTTAATGTTAGAATATGTCTTTGTCTTTTTTTCTATCAACTGCTGAATGTGACTAACATTGAAATGTCATTTACATATTCTCTTGGCAGAATTTAAGGGCCCTGTTTTGTGTTGTCTTCCATCAAAATACCTCATCATCATCAACATCATCATATATTTATTTACAGTAGGCTTATAAAATGGAATTGCTAATTTACAACTAATTAAGGCCTACTATTTACAGTTAGTGTAATTTAAAACTTAATAAGATAAAACCATCAAAATGAAAAATGTATATTACAAGATAGAATAGAAGACATCTATCCTGTTAGAAACCCAACTTTTGGGATGTATAATTTGCAGAGCCTGCAGTTGCATTTATCACCATTCCAGCATCTAATTTGTTTTATGAAAATAGGAAGGCTGTTTGATTGCTTTATTTCTTACAGTAAAAGGTGCCACAGTTGATTTCTAAGGTAAGTAATGTTGTGTGGTGTAATCCTCTGATTTTGCAGCCAGAACAGTCAGGCGGACAGGGATCGATCCCAGGTAGAGCCCCACCATTTGAGCGTCATGACAATGGGTCGCGGACTCGATTAGATCTTCTCTAGGGTAGGGTGGGGGTAATGTGGGTCTAAATTGAGCAAAATCTCAAAATACATAGTTGGTAAAACGACAATAAAATGCAAATACTAAATAATTGTACACATAAATTGCGTTGCTTGCGAAATGCTTCCCAATTTTGAACTGTATGACTTTTATTGTATTTATTCTTTAGTCTTGTACGCAACATAACGGCTTTGCGGAGAGCTCGATTCATGAAGGGACCATCATTCGCCCTTGCATATTTCTTTTTCATAGGGGCATGCTTATCAAGCACTTTTTCAAAACTATTTTGAAAAGAATCGTAATTTAGATCAGATGATTTAATACTTTCTAACTCTTCCCTAAGATCCTGTTTGAAAGTTTGCTCAGAAATTTTTTTATAATCTCTATAATTTACAACCGTGGGCCCTGTTTTTTGGTATGATATTTTCAAAACTGTGAGCACCATTTTGTGGAAATCAGAAAGCCCTGTTTCGATTGTGGTGGTATTTTGGAAACTCCTGTATCTGTTGGTTAAGATAAGATCAATACACCTTGGATTTTCAGCCTTGAAGCAAGTTGGTTCCTTTACTAAATTTTTGAGAGAATAGCTGTTCATGAAACTATGGATTTGCTGATCTGTCTCTAATGCATTGAAATCACCAACAAACAAAAAATTGTCGTATTTTTCACTGTAAACCGCTTTGCCAAGATTTTCGAAAAAATGATCTTGTGATTGGGAGGGTGGTCAATAAATACTGAAAAGAGCCCACTTTTTACCCCGTAAATTCAAATTCAGTGCATCAAATTTGTTTCTAATGGAATTAATGTTTAAATAACCAACAATTACGCGACCAATGTTCTTCAGCCTCACTTTTTTTAATTCAGATTTGGCGTCACTGTCATCAGGACTGTGATCTGAATCCAACACAGTGGATTCAGGGGTAACCTCCACTGCTGGGGAGATAGAAATATTGAAGCTGGAAGGGCTAGGTTGCTCAGGTTCCGTACGAGTGGAAAGTTCATTGTATGACTTTATCCCCTCAATATCTAGTCAGTATCCAAGGTTAAAAATAAAATTATTAGCTAAAAGCGTGGTTCCATAGTCATTGAGATGAAGTCTGCTGCGGTTTAGATGAATATCCGGATCTATATTCGAGTTGTCAATGAATTTCAAGTTCTTACTTTGACATAACTGCTTGAGTATTTTGTTGACTTCCGTTGCTTTGCCGTTAAGGAAGTCACCGCGGGGTACCAACCCTGACAAAATAACTGAGTTGTTCCCTGATTCCAATGTTTTGGCTAAGTCGACAATATCTTCAGCGATGCTGCATGCACCTTTGGAACTATTCAGGTCATTCGTACCATAATGAAGAATGATTGTCTCGGGATTCTTTTTCATCGTTGGGCAAACATAGCTGTTCATGGAATCCACCGTTGCTCCTGAGAATGATTTGACATACACATTTTGATCATTGCTGATTGCTTGCTTCATTTTGAATCCTTGAATATTTTTTACCATGGAATCGCCAAGGATAGTAATACACTTCTGTTGCATGCCGCAGTAGAATTTCGCTTGCTGTGATCGATGACAGGAGGGTAATCTTTTTTCTTTGGTGGTGCTCTTTCCAAACCAGTGTGAATACCTCTCGTGTTCTCCTCAGTCATTTGTGTAGGCCTTGGTGACTTTGCTGAGGATTTTGTACAATACCAATCTCCAATATCATGCAGATCCAGCGATGACAGCAGGTCAAATTTGTTCGACAGCGGTAGAAAATCTTCATAGCTTGCATACCAGAGTCGAATTCATTGGATGGCTTGTTTACCATCCTTGGTCTATTCATTCAAAGTCTCCTGGGTATGACCTGCCTCCATTCATAAGTTCTGTCTGCATAAGTTTTCGTGCTACTTTTGCATGCCCCACCTTTGTCCTCGTCTTCAACGTTTGGAAGCATCCTACATAATAATAATAATAATAATAATAATAATAATAATAATAATAATAATAATAATAATAATAATAATAATAATAATAATAATAATAATCAGGGTGTTATTTTTTCACAGACTTCCTGTGACCGCAAACTTTGTGGAGAAAATTTCCTGTGAGAAAATTTTTTGAAACTGGTTAATTCTAAACAATGACAATTATGCATTTGAGACAAGCCGGCGATACAAGAAGGTGGCACCGAATTTAAGATTTCTACAATGCTTATATTTGACATTATCAATAATTATTCTACTAATGATAGGCATATGAAGGTGAAATATTGTCATGGGTCCATAAAAGATATTTTGGTGCCAGATAAGTGACAGAATGGCAAAAGGCAGAGGTTGATGTAATCATTAGCACAAGGGTACATGGCCTTTTCTTTTCCAGGTAAAGCACTAAAGCAGTTTCGCACTTGACAGCTGCAGTGAAACTAATTAGTAGGGGCTCAGCAGCATGCTCCTGATCTTGTGCCTTTGTTTTCAATGACATGCCAAATGTTGTTTTATTTCAGCAAATAGCCTTATATAAAAATGTACACATGCTTCAACTGCCACTGCAAGTGCATTTTAAAAGCATACAAAATCAACAAACTAGAAATTGCAAAATAAATTTCTAGATGTTGAAATTACAGTTCAAACTTTCCTCCCCCAACCAGAATGATTCTCCTGTGCCCTGCGTCTCTTACATCCAATAGACACATCGATTTCATTTAGCAATGGTAAAAATAAAATAAAGCTAAAGTTGGCAACATTTTGGCTTCTTGTTGATTCTGATCAATTGTTGTGCATGATGATCAATTGCAACCATGTAAAGCGATGTTATGAATACTTGATTCACATAATTACAAATTTATACAGAGGAGATGAATCTGTGGTGTTATGAGTGAGGCACAAGTAGGAAGTACACACAATTACACACATATGGGATCAGTTCTGGCTGCAGACCTTTTGTTTGAAAAGAGGCTGAAAAACGTGTTTTGAAAAGTCAGGTGCAAACAACAAGTACAAAGACTATGAGCTTACTTTGTTTCTGTTATATCTTGGACTTGGCATGTTGTGTGGTAAAATAACTGAATCAAGTATTCCTTCAGTGCATGAATAGTTGTGATTTCTAGTAATATCAAGGGATTTCAGGGCCGTAGGAAGCATCTTAAACTTGGAGGGGCACGACACTTCAAGGGCACTGTTTTCAATAAGCTAAAGGGGCATTTCCTGAAGCAAAAAGGGCACTTTTTGTTTATTTCAAAATCTTGGGGGGGGGCACGTGCCCCCAGTGCCCCTGGTTCTTACGTCTCTGAGGGATTTAATATCCAATGCTCAATTTCTTTAAAAGCAATTGGCCATTGACTGGAGGAAAAAGTATCAGAGACAATTTATACTTTTGAACACAGTTGAAAGGGAGAAAAACTAACAGACATTTCCCTCTTTGCTGTTGAGAGGAGGAGAGAGAAGCGGGGGGGGGCAACGTCCTTTAAAAATATATAATGGACAATAATTAATTTAGTTTCCAGTTTAGGGTCAACATTTCATGCAAAATGGAGAGACATTTTAGAAAAAGTGTGCATGATTTACGGGAAAAACAATATATATTTGCTAAGCTTGTTTGATTTAAGATCATTGATCTCTTTACTGTGAATGAGGTATTTTTATTCCTGTGAGAATTTTGATTCATTCAAAACTTAGTTTTTTCTTGTGAAATGTATAAAAATGTTAAATTCTTAATTCGTGATTTAAAATTTCCTGTGAAAAAAATTCTTTCCCTTTGATTTCCTGTGACCAATGGTCATGCGGTCACGGGGAAAATAACGCCCTGATAATAATAATAATAATAATAATAATAATAATAATAATAATAATAATAATAATAATAATAATAATAATAATAATAATAATAATAATAATAATAATAATAATAATAATAATAATAGCCAAGTGAAGAAGGTTATTAGTGCACTACAGTATATCCATACAAACGATATAACTGAGACAAATAGATTGATTCTAGCAGCTACCGTAGTTGTACAAGAGCAACTGGGATTGAAACGAAAGGAGAAGAGGAAAAAAGAGTTGTGGTGGAAGAAAAGATTGTGCGCTCAAGTAGCGTCATTGAGAAAAGACCTGAGTAGATTTGAGAGGATCAAGCAGGGAAAATTGAAAAATCAACAACAAGTTACAAGACTGGAGAAGAAGTATAAAATCTCAAAGAAGGGTGTCAGTGTGGTAGCAGAGGAGCTGAAGCAACGAATTATCGCAGTGTCCGCAAAGATTAAAAGGTACGACGAAAGGCATAATCAGTTTGCTAAAAATAGATTGATTCAGTCAAATCCAAAGAGGATGTGTGAGAAAATAGATGGCGTGGTAAGAGGCGGGGTACCAGAAGCGGACGAGTGTAGATAATTTTGGAGTGGAATTTGGGAAAAGAAAGTAGATCACAATAAGGAAGTAAAATGGTTGAATGATTTGAAAAAAGAGTTAAACGGAGTCGGGAAACAAAGCGAATTGACAACTAATGCAGAAATGCTGGTAAGACAACTGAGGAAAATCCCAAACTGGAAGGCCCCTGGGCTTGACAGAGTGCAAGGGTACTGGCTGAAGGATTTTAGCAGTCTTCATGACCGAATAAAGGATCAGCTAGATAGTTGTGAACAAGGAACAACTCCAGTTCCAAAATGGATGACACTGGGCAGAACAACACTAATCATGAAAGATATGATTAAAGGGGCAGTTGCATCAAACTTTAGACCAATTACCTGTCTGCCTCTTATGTGGAAGCTGCTGACGGGTATGATAGCAGACAACTTATACGAATATCTTGAGAAGGACAGTTTGCTACCACATGAAAAAAAAGGATGCAGGATAAAATCCAGAGGAGCAAAAGATCAGTTGCTAATAGATAGGATGGTGATTCGAAATTGTAAACGAAGGCTCACAGGACTTGGAATGGCCTGGATTGATTATAAGAAGGCTTTTGAGTTCCTTCCGCACTCATGGATTCTTGAATGTCTTGATATGTTTGGTGCAGCTAAAAATGTACAGAACTTAATTTCAAACAGCATGAAGCATTGGAGCACAATCCAAAAAGGTATATTTCAAGGAGACAGTCTTTCTCCGTTATTATTTGTTATTGCACTGATTCCTCTAGCATTGACTCTTAGAAAACGGAGAGATGGCTACGATCAAGGTATCTCGTGCAATAGGCTTTTTAAAATATTCTGAAACATTTTTACCTCAAAATACGTTGTGTAAGATGTATCGGGGCATCGCAGAACCCTAATTTTGTTACTGTTGCTCAGTATGGGGAAGCTGTGGAGTGACCAGGATGCAAACCCTTCAGAAGTTACAGAATCGAGCGACTCGAGTTGTAACAAATAGCAATTTTGATTCTTCTGCAAGTTTATTAATACACAGTCTTCAGTGGCCAACTGTAAGTGATATTATTGCAAGCGAAACTGCTACAATGATGTACAAGTCGTTGAATGGCCTTGTACCTGAATACCTTTCTGAGTTGTTCATTAAAAATTCAAGTCAAAACTTCAAAACACTAACAAAATACTGATACTGATCTTTCACTGCCTCTAAGGAATATTAAAAATGGGCAAAAAGCTTTATCCTTCCGTGGAGCTAAACTCTGGAATCAACTGGACCATGATGTTAAACAGGCAACCCACTTTCAAGAAAAGATGCAATAAACTCATTCGTAGAACCTAATATAAACCCTTTGTTTTTTTTTGTAAAAGTTTCGTAATTGTATGCTTTTTTTTTCACTTATAATCTGTTGGACACGGCCCCCTGAAAAGCAATCCACGTGGACTGACGGGACAACAGTGTATAGAAAAGTTAAAATAGAAATAGAATATAGATGTTGCACCTAAACTATCTAATATTTTAAAATTTTGAAATAAATTGATTTACACCACCCTCAATTACATTCTAAAGTTGTTTTAGTGTATTTTCAGGTGTCTGCATTGTGAATTCTTATGATAGAGATATTTGAACTTCATTTGAAAGCAGCTCTGTGAGTTATTTGTTAACCCTAATCCATATGGGGGGGGTGGATTCCACCCCCCTCAAGGTTTTATGTGCCGCGTTTTTAAACGACATCAGCTATGTCCCCCCAGTCTCCCTGAATTTTACTAATTATCTATTAGCTACATTTTGATGAAAAAAAATTTGAACAATAGAACTCACAGGTCACGTGACATGCCTATATTTGGAAGCAGGTAACAGCAAAATGTTGTTTNTTTTCGATGATTTCAATGGCAAAATTTGCTTAAATTATGAAGTATTATATATCAAACGAATCAGCAAACAAAGGGCTTTAATTTGATACCGGAATTTCTGGAATTTGATAACATCAGCATTTTTTATTATGACGTCATTTTGGCCGCATTTTGGGTTAATATTTTTTTTAATATTTTCCGCCTTTTTCCATGAAAAACACTCCAATGATGCATTTGTGATGGATTATGACCATTTTGTCGATTCTTTTTGTCTATTTTTACATCAAACAAATTTATAACATAAATTACGTCATCAGAATTGAATAATTTCTACCAAAATATCATTCGAAAATCGCTATTTACAATAAAATAACATTTTTCAGCAAGTATTTTGACAAACTTGACCAAAAACCGCATACAGTTCCTTCAAAATCTTCGTTCAACTCAAATTTAACTTGAGAACCTGATTTTGGCCAGTTTTAAACTTTATGACATCACTGTGACGTCATAGGGCGAGGCAACCACACCCAAATTGTGCTACATGTTGCAAATTACTTGCTATATAACTGTGCCAAGTTATACTGAATTCTGGTGAGTCTAAGGCTGTTTTCAGAGGGGGGGGTGGAAAGCACCCCCCCATAAATGGTAGCTTGAAAAAAGCCCATTTGGATTAGGGTTAACGCAAGGCTGTTTATTTCTGCGAGTGTTCAAGATCTTCTAGAGTGGGACTTTGTCAGATTGAATTATGTCCACTATACATTAGTGTGTTTGGTTAAAGCGTTTTTCTTGATAAATTTTGATTTTGTAATGTAACTTTAACGTCATCAGTACGTTGAGAGAAAACAACGAATAGATAACAGTACTTCCTTTTAAATCTCTTTTTCACAAAATGCCACAAGCAGAACATTATAAATATGGTTTTTGTTACAGAGTAGAGCCTACACTTCAAGAAAAGTAGTAGGTTTCTTATGTTCTGCTTGTGACATTTTGAGCTATTTCAAGATTTTTTTAAAAATCAGCAGCTACTGTACATGAAAATCAACTATACAGTAGGTCGTAATCAGCCTCTTGGTTCATCGCAGATGTATGGTAGCAAATACCTTTGGCCAAATGTTGTTGTGACTGATTTTGGAGCAAAGAAAAATGTAGATCTACTAAATCATAATTCTTTGAGACTTTGAGAGTCACTCAGTTTGTTTCTACTGAAGATATATTATCAAATATGGTATCAAAATACTCGAGAATCGTCATTCTTCAAATATAGAAACTTGTTATTGCATTTTTCAAAAGTCGACTTCTTCGCTACAAGCGCCTGTTGGCCCAACTGTGTGCCTCCCCACGGTACTGACCACCCCCCCCAACGGTACTCAGGATGCCTCCCCATGGCAATGAACACCCCCCACGGTACTGAACATCCCCCACAGTACTGCACATACGTTCCATGGGGTGAGCATTTTGTGCTGCTTGCCTTATTTACACTTGTGCCTTTCCTAAATGTCTGTAAAATCCACTTTCTTTGCGATCGCTAAGCTTGTTGCATTTGCGTCTCAAATCAAAAGCCGCGGATGCATAAGAAATCTGCCCTGGTTCCTTCAAAAAGGGGGGGGGGGAGCTAACTTAACCCTATCTGGACTCGGCTTTTTTTAACATCCTCAGGCCTGGGGGGCTACCGGTCTAGATAGGGTTAAGTATTCTATGGTACACGGGGTTGTGAATCTTTTTAGGGTACCCTTTTTACGACAGAATAGGGATCGATGGGGATGTCTTTTGAAGGTATTTAATGATTTCTGGATTGATGGGTATGATTTTTAGTCAACCTAAATTCAAGGGTACCCTTTTAATTTTTTTCCCGGATATATGGGTATACTTTTTCCGAACTTATGGGTATGTTTGTCAGAATTTTTTCGGGATTTATGGGTGGTAAGTTTATGCTCTGAATGCACAACCCTGGAAACTTAAGTTACCCCCTCCCTCCTGGACAATATGCTGCATCTCAGTCCATGTATTTCTCTCTGTGCCCCTAGCTGCTAAAACAGAGTGAAAAGGTAGATACAAACTATCAACTCCACCCCTTTGATCAAAATTCTAATAATTATTCTATCTCAAAACGAGGCTAATCAAACATAACGAAACACAGCAAAAAAAGGGCAATAAACTAATTAAAACAATAAATGAAAGTAGCTATGCCATAGCTGCCTAGGAGTCATCCCTGAGTTTAACATCATCCGTAACTTTAACTGTCCTTGTTTTAACTGTTGACACTCTTAGGAATTATCGCATATCCCTGTATTTTAGCAGATATTGAATGAATTGAATTTTTTTTTAGTATCAAGCAGTGATAGCTACCTGTCAAAGCATCGATCCTTTTTCGTGCATCTCCAACGAAGTTCTGCCCAGTTTGAAGCTAACATTTTAGAGGTATGCAACATTTTCCAAAGATTTTCAAATGACTTCACATTATATAATTGCGTTCATTGAGTAGGGGAGACCAGGGACAATTGTAACACGGGGCAATTGTAACACTGGCCATTACGGCGAAACAAGCTAGCAATCTACTTTTCACACAGAATAAGTGCGTTTCATTCCTCTACATGTGATAGAAGAAAAATTTAGAATTATCGAAGTTGACGAGCTTTTACGGCAAAACAACTTGCTTTCGAGCATGAAAGTCAAAATGAGTTTCATCATGAATTTTAGCCGGAAGATAAGTACGATTCTCGAGCTATCGATGCATTTTGACGAGAAGGAAATTATATTTATGTAAGATTCTGTTTGTGTAAACAAATTTCTGTCTGGGCAGCTCACGAAGCGCAAGACTAGCCATTGAAAGTTGCTAGCCTGGTTAGCAGCGTGTTACAACTGCTCCGTTTGTGAGTTATTGGCGGGATCTATCTACTCAATCCCTATTCTTCCCAGAAGAGCGGCGGAAGGTCGCAAGGTTTGGGGCGGACTTTAAGGAAGGATTCGATGACACTCCGTTGGAGCTGCAATTTTGAGCGTTTTTTTAATTGTGGCGGCCCGTTCCACTGATTCGCCTTCGGCGCTCTCTGGCTTCGCCCATATTCCGCCGCTCGTGTCCAGTCGAACATCATGCATCGTTGCACGCTTGCAAAGATGAGTGTTCAAATTTGCAGAAAATGATGTCACTTTTCAAAAATTCAAACTCAATCCAAATCACTCTATTTTACATCGTACATAATTCATAACTGTTTGAAGAGTCAATACATTATTTTAACTATATCTTTATGAAGAAACAAGAACAACGTGTTACAAAATATATTCATGTGCAAAATTGAACAAAAAATAAGCAATGCCTGGTGATTATTGTCAAGGCATGCTACAATGTTTACATGTGACACGTATGCCGGGGCAATTGCTACGCTTGACCATCGATCTTGAAACTTTCTCACTTTCACAAAAATTAATTATTGTGATTCAAACCAAGATAGATTTCCTTCCAGTACTACCTCATGCCAAATTATCTACCTTCAAGAAAGCAATTAATAACAATTTAGGCGATACGGCCAATTTTCAAAAAAAGTTTTACAAATTGTCCCCGGTCTCCCTATATTTTCAAATACACATTTAGTCTTTTTCTCACCATTTTTGGATGCCATGGTGCTGCTTGATCTCAATCTGATCAGTCAAATCTTGAAGTTACGAGCAGGATCCTTAGAAGACACTGGTTTTATCACTAGATTTATCACACTTAGAAGACACTGGTGAAATGTGAAACCGGCCTTAGTATTTATCACTAAAATCGTTTATGTTTAGCTTTTTGTAATCGCATATTTGGTTGTAACTTAGTTGTATGTTCTTTATGTAATGGCCTCGAGGTAGTCATGATCTTTTGCCCTCGGGCTATCGTCCTTGTAGTGTTGTAAAGTAGTTCATAAGTAATGTCTTAGGTAACTCGTCTTTGTAAACATTTTATATTGAATATAAACAAAAATAAAAAATAAAAAGACACTGGTTTATTGAAAGACAGCTACAGTACCTGTTACGATGAAAAAATGTAAGAAAATCTAGCATCACATTCTCGGATTCCTGAAGCCTTAAATTACTACAAGGATCCTTTACCATTACTAATTCCAGTTTTCAAAAGAAATACTTCAAAAAGTATTAAACCTTCTTTTCTAAACAAGATGCTTCAACTATCAAAAGACTGGATTTAGGACTTTTTTTAGAATAAGATTACAATTTGTCTAAAATAAATCAGGAAGCTCTTAGCATTGAAGCATATTTTAACCCTATCTGACCTGGGCGTTTTGAAACACTCAATGCCTGGGGGGGCGGATTCCGCCCCCCTCTTTATTTCAGTTGTTATATCAGATATGAGCACCTAACTTGGCACAAATGTTATTCATCATATAAACAATGATTATTTAGAATTTTAATTCAATTAGTGCTGTTGTTGTTGTTGCTAGGGCATAATAATCATTATGATGTCAAATGACGTCATAAAAATGAAAGCATGTTAAAAGTTCATCAAACTTAACTTTTCGTACAGAAATGAAAAATATAGATTAAAATATATGTAAATCAAAGATTTGAGCTTAATTGGACCAATTAAAAAAGAATAAGAGAGCTATAAAGTTAATTTTCACAGAATGTCAGATGACAACTTGGTAACCATGGAGACAGTGCTAAATTTAGAATGTCAAAATTGTTACAGTTTCATTGCTCTATGATACAAAGTTAAACTTACTAAATCTCAGCAGCCTTCTACATATATCGAACATAGTGGAAACAAAAATATAC
>REGM01000193.1:77876-99925 GCA_004194415.1 Aurelia aurita | reverse complement strand
AAATTCCAGCTAATGTTCCTTGGTTTGAAGGGGCAGAGAGGACTACGACTTAACATCGAGGAGAACAAATTATGTGCAACAGATCATGTTAAATTGCTAGGGATTGAAATTGACAACAGATTAAAGTTTAACAAACACGTGAAAACGCTATGTTCAAAAGTCAACAAGAAAATTAGTGCCTTTTCTAGGCTAAATATGTATATTTCTAGAGAGCAGGCATTAACAATTTGCAACGCGGTTATTTTATCGAACTTCAATTATTGCCCTTTGATCTGGCTATTCTGCAATAAAGGTGCAAACAAAGAGATTGATCGTACACACAAACGTGCTCTTCGGATCCTCTATAAAGACTACGAATGTTCCATTGAAACATTGCTCGCTCGAAGTGACAGCTTTAGTATACATGTTAGAAACTTACAGAAATTAATGACGGAAATCTACAAGTCAATGAATCATCTTAATCCATCGCTTGTATGGGAATTTCATGAAAAGAAACATGTAACTTATAATCTAAGGATACAAAATCTATGTAAACTGCCACAAACTAAGACACAGGGCTTTGGACAAGAATCACTGTCTTTTAGAGGGAGTTTCCTTTGGAACACCCTCGATGACAGTGTCAAAAATGAGCCAACACTTTCGGCTTTCAAAAAGAGGATCAAACACTGGGCTGGAGATAAATGCACCTGCAAAATATGCCGCTGATTTTTGTATAAAGTATATATATATATTTTTTGTTTGTAAATAGTTGGTTTGAATTAGTATATCTATTACTACTGTAAATACCAACTTTAAATATGGATTACATTACATTACATTACAGAAAAATGTAACTATGTATTTACTACGACCGCGATAATGCCAAAAGACACGATTCAAGACCGAAAAACCGTTCAATTTTATATCAAAAACCGCAAAACCGACCCAAATAAAGCCAAAAACCGTTCACCGAGAAAATGTTCAAAACCGAAAAACCGTGCTATTTTACGGCGAAAACCGGAAAACCGAACAAAAAAATGGGTGAAACCGCGTAACCGTAAAACCCAAACACCCCCTCCGAAAACTCGCGAGCGAAAAAATCTTACGGTCATACAGGAATACGGAATACTGTCATAGTAAGTTTTCTCGATTCCATGTCTCAAAATGAGGCTTCAGCCAATGCTGCAAAGCTATTGCGGGGGTGAAATGCAAATCTATGTAAACAACATATTGTGATCACACAATCATGAAACGTCAGAGGCAGAAAACCTTAATCTCTCTCTTGTTTTGTGGAATGTGTAGTTGTCTGATTTCAGTTGTGGTCACAAAACAACTTTCCATGGGTGATTGAATTTTCAATTCAAAGTGAACAAAGAATTGCAACGCAAACCGAACCACAAAGACCTGTTACTATTAGCCTGCGTGCAGACTCTACAGTGCGGAGGAGGGAAAAGGAAAGGCAAAAACGCCGCACTCACTGACTATTGTTATTGCTAGTAGATAATTCCATACTTTGTAGTAACCTGAGTACGCTGGGTGCCAGAGCCTCGTTCGTAGTAAACCTTTTTTTAAGGCTCTGGTACCCATATGGTAGCTTCCTTGAAGATAACCCTTAGGTTATTTTACATGACGCAAGCCCAAAATCAGTTTTGGATTCGGAACTTTATGTTTTGGAATTATTAGATTAAAAGGGCCTATTAGATCATGCAGTGGGACCTTAGACGACATAGTGAGTTGATTTGCAGCGTTTTCTAATAATTTAAACTTTCTATATTAACGTCTTTCGATTCACTTTCGGTCTTGGGCCTCCTAGGGTCCCTAAATTATAAAAGGTAAATCAATAAGCTATCTCTTTTTATTACAATAGTACTTTATTAATTTTAGTGAACATCTTAAGGGGTCTTTTTGGGGCCCCTGCAGCTCGGAAGCCCTTGGGAGTTGCTATAACCCCAACCACCATGCGTTACTCCACTGAGTAAGAGCACAGTGCGCTAAAACGAAATACCGAATGATTCTAAAAAGTTTACTTGGCGTATGCGTAAGTTTACGAATTTATACAGATTATTTTAAATTCAAAATTTCTTCTTATAAAGGGCCCGCTTCTCTTATGAAGGGCCCGCTTTTAAAAATTCTAAGGGGGGCCCGGGTGGCGATCGCCACCTAGCCACCCGGGCCAGTCCGCCCCTGCCCGCTTGCATACGTTAATAACAGCAATGCACGAACTTTCTTCAACAGTCAGCGAAGTTACAATAGCTCTTTTGTTTACGATCTACTTCCTTTGGGACTTGCAGCCTGTTGCCTCAGACCAGGCAGCCTAAGCATAAACAAAATCATAAAAACCTTCCACAATTCTAATATCTAGATAATTTCTTAACCCTATCCATACATAGTGCCACTCCCCCCTAATGATCTTTTCCACGCAGCTCATTGAGTACTTCTAGAATAACCTAGTTTTTTCACGACTTTCAGTTTTTCTTTAGTAGACATTCTGTCCTGTCAATTTAAAAAAGGTTGACACTAGTTCAGGGGGTAAACGCATAATTTTAAATTGAGTGCTCGGCAAAAGAACTACCGTTTTTAAGCCATAACAATAGAATAACTGGCTTTATAATAATGAAACAAACATAGCTGATCTCCTCTTGAGAAGGGCTATCATTTGATATATAGGTTGTTGATTTTTGATGATGTCATCACTAATTCGTTGTTGCGCATGCGTACTAAAGACAAACCATCTTAAACTTCATTTTTATGTACGAATTAAAACGAGTACATATAGGAGTGGTGTTCTGTCCCTAACTAACTAACTAACTAACTAACTAACTAACTAACTAACTAACTAACTAACTAACTAACTAACTAACTAACTAACTAACTAACTAACTAACTAACTAACTAACTAACTAACTAACTAACTAACTAACTAACTAACTAACTAACTAACTAACTAACTAACTAAACAAACTAACTAACAAACTAAACTAACTAACTAACTAACTAACTAACTAACTAACTAACTAACTAACTAACTAACTAACTAACTAACTAACTAACTAACTAACTAACTAACTAACTAACTAACTAACTAACTATTTAACTAACTAACTAACTAACTAACTAACTAACTAACTAACTAACTAACTAACTAACTAACTAACTAACTAACTAACTAACTAACTAACTCGCATATCTAATTTATCCGAAAGGTTGAGTAGCACTTCCGGAGAAAATTTCGTTGGTAACTTTAGGCCAATAAAAGGTGATTTTGTCGAAACAGCCAGCCCAAGTTCAAGACGAGAAAAATACAAGTTTATTTCGACAGCAATTGGTAAAATGTGGCAAAATAAGACAAGAAAACATCGAGGAATCCAAAACTTTGAACACAATTTCCATGAAACCAAGGCCAAACGTTAAATTTAAGAAAAACTCTGCTTACCTGCTGTGCTGCATCCCTTGTTTGTAAATAGAGTTGTCCTAGGCCTTTGAAAAATATGAAAAACCAAGAAGCTTCGAGTCCAAAATACTCAAAAGAAATTGAAAAACAGCTATTGTGTTATAATTCGATATTTCGCTTTGGGACACTTGGGACGCCAGCTGACGCCATTTATCACAAAATTTCACTTTCGCACCACAGTTTTCTTGCAACAGAGGCCGGAAGTGACGTCAGAATTCAGGCTTGGTATTGTCGGGCGTGATTATGCTCAATTTGAAACTTGTTCGATAAAGTTTTTCAGATAGAATGTGCAGCGAAGCAAAGAAGGTAACAAGGTAATATATTAAAGACACCCGGCAGAGGAAAGGCTGAGTCAAATATAGTAAACTAGTGTTTTGAAATGGGCCATTTCATTCTATAGTTATTGGCGAATTTGTCATAAAGCGATTTTGGCGATTTCGACTTTCTGATTACTACTTCCATGAGAAGCACCATGAAAAAATTAAGTTAAGGTGTTATCTCCTAAGGGCAAATGTGGTCCTTTCTTAATTCTAGTAAAGAACTAGCGTGAACGTCCTTGTTCTGAAGAACACACCTGTGGCAATCTATTCAGAGTCTCCCCCTTTTAAAAGAATCTTTAAAAAAAGCCTTTGTAAAAATCGCCCGTAATAATAATCGATGGGACAGATTTCAGCAAAATAATTTTCAGATCCGACTACCAGGTGAGTAAAGCCACTTGCACCTTCTGAAAAATCATCAACATTTGATTATGTTAGTGATCTTTAAATGTTTCGTAGGAGTACTTGTGACAAAGACCAAATATATTTAAGACGTGATCGTTATTTTGTTCTTTCTGTAGAGAAACGATGAAATTACGCCATCAAAAACCACATTTGGGGAATTGCATTTTACAGAGCAATAGCAATAAAATGGCATGTTTTGCCAGAAAGCTATAATTGCCCACGTATGAAATTTCGAGTCATACACGACATAAGAGCTACATCAAGAACGTAAGAAACCTTTACAAATTACGTTGATGCGGCATGAAAATTCAATTTGATAATCATTTCTTGTGATTTCGGACAATGCTTCAAACCAAGTAGCTTCTAGAAGCACAAATTCCACCAAATTCAAAACCATTTAAATATTCTGCAATATGTCTGAAATCAATTTGATCCTTGACACAAATACAAACACAGAGATTTTCATTATTGGTAATATGATCAAATTAGATAACATTCCAAAACCGGTGCAAGTTTTTTTCTTTACCCGATCGATTATTGTTTTATGCAGGAAACTTCAAGCAAGAAAATAAACAGATTTATCGCAGGCAAATAAACAGGGACACACGCCATTTGTTTTGACTCAAACGCTCAGCATTCAGCAAGAAGGAATTTGTAAGACAAAAAAAACAGGCTTGAAAGGGCAACTTCATTTGAGGGCTTCAATGCGATTCTTTTAAACTAAATCCTAGCTTCATGAAAATTTTTTTGAAGAAAAAGAAATACCTACAATCTCAGGTGTTCTGATAAACTACAAATACCGAAGGTGAACAACTTGCCTTGGAATCGATGCGGTCAGATTTGGGAAAAAAGTATCGGAGACACTACCGCCAGAAAAGAAAAATTCAGACGCCCTTCTGATATTCAAAAGACTTATTAAAGCCCATAAATGCCAAGCCTGCAACTGCAAATTACATAAAGTATTTGATCCTAGTTGAGGTTTTTTATTGTAAATTGTATAATTGTATCTTCCTTATAATATTGTATGTATTTCATAAATAGTTTGCCTTAATTAGCAATTGGAGCCAAAATTTCTTAGCCAACTTTAAATGAAAGAATTAATAATGAGGTCCACAACGATAGCTGTCATACCTTCAGCGTAGCCAAACATAAGGTTTTGCGCTCTCTGCTTATTTTGATTTGATTGAGAGCATTGAGAGTGTGAACGGTCTACGAATTGTTGATTAAATACGTTTAAATCATACAATTAGCCCTGGTTTTGAGCTCCAAGTTCAGCTATACAATTTTATTTAACATCACGTTGTCACAAGGTACAGATGGTTCTCAATTGCTCGCTGTCCTTCGTGTTCTCGACTTTCAGCTTCAATCATAGCAACCATAAAGCAGGATGTAGCTCACTGCTTCTTTACTTTCTTGTGAACAAGTTCTCTAAAATCTGCCAAAACTTTATTTTCTCTTTTCGAACGTTCTTCGCGATTAAACATCGCCAAGGCACGCCTGGTAAAAAAAGTATCCAATTTTAGTAGAAATATGAATTTTCTAGACTCAAGTTTACAGAAGAAATGTCTTTTTAGAAATAAGTTTGCATCTTTTCCGCTTCTACAAAAGTACTTCAATGCTGACAAGAAG
The DNA here is from genome assembly GCA_004194415.1 of Aurelia aurita. Classification (NCBI taxonomy): domain Eukaryota; kingdom Metazoa; phylum Cnidaria; class Scyphozoa; order Semaeostomeae; family Ulmaridae; genus Aurelia; species Aurelia aurita. The sequence goes on along the minus strand of REGM01000193.1, from coordinate 94,144 downwards.
GCAGGCTAGACTTCACCATCAGCCTTCAGTCAGTCAGAAAGAAATAAATGCCTTTTCTCTGAGCCCCTAATTGAAGAAGCAATTATTCTCGGAAACATTGCATAGTGGGAATCTTTTTAGATTTCGAAGAAATGTTTCAAGTAAAATCAACTGCATGGATATTCCTTGGAATAACTATTAACGACATACCATCAAAAAGTATTTCGATAGAACTAACTTGAGCATGGTATCGTTGAGAAGATTCGGATTGCAAAACTATAACTAACATAGTGACTATAATTTCGTAAGACACCGTCGAAACTGACAGCATTTTCGTGAAACACAAGCAACGGTATGAAACATCTGATAAAAACCACATAATGCAGATCGAATTTATCCCAAGCACTGTCTTGAAACAGCCAATAAAAAACAAAATATGGTGCGTTAGTACTGTGTTCAGAATGTTATTAAGAGCTGCACGGTACCTAAACTAGCAATGGTAATTCAAAGAGGGAAAGCGAAATTGTTTCTGTACTCAGAGCACTGGCCTTTAATTTTGCATGAAGAAATATTTTAAAATAAAATTACTCTACAATAGTCGCATTTTGCTGAATGAAAAATGACAGAACATCTCATTATCCGAGCTACTTATATAATGAAGACGTGTTTAAGCTTGGATGCTCATGATGCTGATTTTTCCTCTTCATTTACACCTGGTATTGAGTTACACAGTTCTTATCAATCAAATAAATGCCAGTAGAAGATGTTACAGTGAAAAAGTTACTGGATTGAAGCACGACGAACAAGATATCTGGAGATTTGAATCACAGCTGCTTTGGCCCATGCCAGATCGCCACATTGGAGCTACAACTCCCCTCTCTACTCGAATAAGGAGAAAGTTTTACTAATCCACAATTTCTTCATATGGGAAAACTACATCATGTTGCAGCTATCAGATACAGCGAGACTCATTTATTTTGCTTGTTTTACTCTCTGGCGATATACATGAAAATCCCGGACCAGTTAGACAGCCTTGATCCGTATGCAAGAACCCAGTAGCTTGTACTCATAGAGGGTTGCGATGTGACACTTGCATGCAAAAATGTCTTATAGGGAAGGAATGTGGAAATGTCGATCCTAAGCAATGAAGTCATAAACATGTCGATGCCAAGGCTTCCATGGAAATGTTCCACTTGCCTAGGCCTATCTGATAAAGCACAACAAAAACACAAACAAATACAACAGCAACAAACTGGAAATGGGCAAGTAGAATATTCTTGCTCAGGGATAAATATTCTTCCATTTGGGTCAGGGGAACCCTAACTAAAACTTTTTTAGCTGGTGAAGACCAACTTTGAGGTAAAAAATTAGAACAAGGAGAGAAAAGAAAAGGAGAAGAAGAAGGGAATACGAAGCGGGAAGTTAGATGAATGCAACTGCGAGCGGATATAAACAAAGAGTAAATAGGTATCACGAAAATATCTTAATAATAGCGTAACCTGGTAAAATAGCAAAATTTGGGTTGCACCCCCAAGTCTCAGAAATAATGTTAATGTCAGAGTTAGCAATAACTATGAAGTCTAAAGTGTTAAGTTTATTACCAAAAAGAGAGGAGTTCAGCCCATTTACTTGCCTCAACAAAAGACACATGGATGACATCAGTGGTGCCACTTTTCTTCCACTCGAATCACTGCAAGACGTCATCGATTATACAAAACAATTTCCATCAAGCCGTACAGTTTACTCCCAATATCACCGAACAAAGCCTGCCTGTCCTTGACATCCTGCTCAAAATTAAAGATGACACAATTTCTACATCAATTTACTACAAAAAAAAACCATGCACACAGCTTCCTTGATTATAGTTCTTCAAACACACAAACATGCAAAGATTCAATCCTCTTTTCTCAGCTACGTCGTCTCCGTCGCATGTGCACTCACAAAGAAGATTTCCAGGCGAAAACAAAGGAAACGACCGCTTTCTTCCACCAAAACAACTATGCAAAGACCTTAACTACTTCAGCTCTTGAGAGAGTGAAACAGCTATCACAAGAATATGCTTTGTTGACAAGATCCAAACCAACAGCCGCATTCCTTTCACCCTCACCTACCATCCACTCAACAACAGGATCAAAAACATAATCTATAACAACTTTCAAATGTTGCTTGACGACTCCGATAAGAAGGATATATTTGAATCACCTCCTCTTATGGCCTTTCGAAGAGAGAAGAACATCAAAGACACATTCGTTCGCACAAACCTCAACACTAACCTAACGAACCACCTGGTAAACCCTATACAGCTATCACAAGAAACCCATTTACCGGTAAACCCATTTACTGGGGCTACTAGGTCTAGGGTTTACATGCAATCACCATCCTTGTCAAAGATGGACACACATCAACCCGTCCACTACCGTCACTAATGGAAACAAAAATTTCACCATCCAATCTAGATTCATTTGTTCCTCGTCATCTGTTGTTTACTGCATTACTACATTAAATGCAAATACATTGTAGAGACGTCATTGTAGAGACGTAATACATGCATATTGGAGAGACGTCAAGACAGATCAACAAAAGATTCGGCGACCATTTAAGGAATATTTGGAACAAGACACATTTAAATGAACAACACGAAAACGACCTGGACAGAAACATTACATAAAATTTTAATTTATCAAACCATTCTACCGATGATATGTCAACTCTTGGCTTCCTATGCTTCTACAGAAAGCAAAATTGAAAGAAAAACAGTGGCGAAAAGGATAATTTCTAAATTTGGAACATTGTATCCTTCAGGAAACAGAACAAATTTACGTATCTCCAATAACATCATCTTAATCATCGTTTTTATTCCTGCACCTCTTCCTTATTCTCCATCCTTTCTACGTCACATCGATTCAATTGATTACTATCCTAATCTTTCGAATATAGTTTTCTTTTAGCTTGATTAGTGTTGGTTCCATTGATATTTCTTTACTTGATAAAAGGCTGAGTTTGAAGCGTCGTGTCTAATTCAATTCGCATCAAAGTGCTAATATTTTACTTTATTTAGTTGTTTACCTTTGTACTTCTGCACTACAAGCAACCAGAAGAATTAATTGATTTAGCAGCTGAAATCTAGGTGCTCATTAGCGGGGAAGGCAAAGTTATTCATTTATTAAGCTAAGAATATACATCCCAAGGTCGACAGATTTGTAAAGTGACTTTTCATCGACGGAAAACAAGGTAGAAGAAGCTGTTAAAAATACATACTTCTCATCAGCGCTGTAGACTTGATTTTCCTTTCGCAAACGAACAGCTTCCATTCTACGATGCCTACTTCCACTCATGACATACCCAGCAGTCTCAAATGTGTCAATTTCGTTACTTGTCAAACCGATTTCACCACGACGGGGTATACGAATGCCCTGCTTCACATATTCAGCCATTGCTTCGCCTTCTCCTGGCAACAGTGCCTTTCCGTAGCTGAAGGAGTACAGACAGGGAAAGTTTACAGGGTGACCGCAAACAAGTGAAACTATGAGAAAAACCAACAAAACTTGATTGTTTTAAAGATCTTGAAAAAGTACATACAGGGTGTCCCAAATAAGTGTCAGATTTTCAAATTTGAATAAATCATAAACTGTTTCACAGATATGAGCCATTTTGGCATCATTTGAAGCTGAGACATGAACTTTCCGTTGAGTCTATTGTTGTTCAAATTTGGCAAATCTTAAGAAACAAGGAGGTTATTGAAGCTGTGACCAATTTTTAGAGGGTTTTTTCATCTTTAGTCTACTATTTTCAGATTTTACAATGATATTCATTGTCGGAAAACCAAACTAGCTTTCTTCTACGTTGAAATGAAGACTGTTAGGTTTTTTCTTTGAAAATTAGTTACATGAACTACTAGAAATCTAATTGCTGTCACTGGTAAAGGAGTATGTTACCCCAGATAACGCAGCGATGCATTATGTCAAAATGGACCATGCAATGTACGGAGTGGTAGAAAAGAAAATTACTGCCTGGTTTCGAAAGAATAATTAAACGGATATCCAAATACTACTTAAGAAACTGCCTAAATGTTCCAGATGGATGCACTTTGGAAACGGAAAACCTGCAAAATGGACCAAGAATAAAGTTAGCCGATTCACCATAAACAGGCTAGGCAGGCTAGAAAGACCGTACTCTTCATAGCCAATTCTATAAGTATTCACATTGTTTTTTTATACTATCTAGACACGACTATTTAGAGATGAGAATAATATTTGAGCCTAGCAGAGAAAAAGAGAAACGATACGTAAAAATTAGCCTCAACTTTCGGGAAACCCCTGGTTTCTTAAAATTTGCCAAATTTAAACTGCAATAAACTCAACAGAACATTATACGTCTCAGCTTTAAATAAATATTCAAATGATTGATATATAACAAATATTCTCCGATTTATTCAAATATAAAAGTCGGAAAGTTTCTCGGGACAACCTTTATATTTTGTGAATTAGTGGCAAGGACCAAATTAATCTTGCAATGTCTGTGAAATGCGTTGAATTTCTGCTTTTACGAGATGCCTAATTATCAAATTCAATTTCTATCCTACATCATCACTTGAACTGGTTTCTCATATCATAGGACTCGAAATTTCATCTAAAATCATTAGATACTTTCTTTTGCTAAAACACGATTTTGTATGAAATCCTATTTCTCAAAAAATGGTTTTCTATCATCTCTTTCCAGTAGAAATCAAAATCTTCTCCGAAATCTATTTAGTCCCAGTCATAAATGCAGGAAAAAATTCTCAGAATCAGTAAAACAATTAAATCAAAACAAACATTGAGTTGAACTTAACTGAACAATCAAATTGCGGTGATTCTTCAAAACGTTTGAATAGTATTCTAGGTCACCCAGTACGTATAAGCCAAAGATAAGTCAAGTTTACGACGGGTAAACTGACAAAGAAAATGAAGAATATCTCAATTTACCCGTACGCATTTTATGACATTTTCTATTGTCACTAATGTAAATGGCATAAAGTAGTGAACAACTGAGTTTGAAGAGAGCCAATATTTGTGTTAATGTATTAATAAATCAAATTTTCGTTATGCTTCATGGCATCCGAAAACGAAACCTTTCAAAATTATCCTGGACTCTTATTCTCTTCATTTCACCACGAGCAATTCAATTGGCTATTTACTGCCCTGAAGATAATTTCGACGTCATTATAAAATATTGTCCAATCTATCGTGCTTTAAAGAACTAAACAATTTGAAACGCAGATGCAAAAGAATAATCAACGTACTCTTTAAGGCTAGGTTCTTGAACGTCACCAATGACAACTGGACTTGGCCCAACCAAAACATTACTTGAATCTGTGACAGAACAGACAGCTGTTAAAAGGGTTCTAGCATAATTGATAATGAAAGTTCTTCAAATGAGTCAAGTACCCTCAAAAACCAGATAAACAAATAAAAATGTTAGCCATAAAGCTCTTATTGCTCATCAATTTATAATTATTATAGTTATTTCTATCATTACTATTATTATTGTTACTATTAAAAAGGCATCAATCGAAAGATCGTGAAGATTGGAGTTTAAATTATAAGACCAATTTGAGTTTTGAGATAAGTAATGGGGGTTTTGTCCCTTCGAAACACTAACAACGTTTTTGTGCCACATTGTAGAGGCATCAATCTTATGTCATCTGAAAGCCTATTTTCTCTTGATTTCAAATCTGAAAAGGAACCGCCTGTTGATACAATGAGTACTTTCCAGGTTATAAGCCATATTATGCAGACAGGTACAACTTAGATATGTTAAGGACGCATATGTGCAGTAACCTACACTAGGATTCAATCTTTGATTGATATTTGCAGAATCAAATAATTCACGAAAAATTGATAATAGATTTGAAACTAACAGGAAACATGCTTTCAAAAGACATGATTGATGTCCTCAAAATTTGAAACAAAAACAATGCTAGAATCCCAAGGGACAAAATCCCATTTACTGATCTCATAACTCAATTTCGTCTCAAAATTCACACTCAGCTCTTCGACATCTTTCGATTGAAGCATTTCGATAATTCTTTGATGAATGGTAATAGCTCATGCCATCGGAATCTTGCGGTCACACAACAAAACAAAACATCCGCAATTAAATTGGGAGTCACCCAAAGAGAGCAACTTGGAGTGATAGTGAATGCAAATCTAAATTGGGTCATTACTTCAGAATTTTGTAGGCAATCATTGGAAATATCGTCTTTAAAAAGTTGGTAAACACATTTCCGCCATCTATATTACTAACGCATGAGCGGTCACATCAAAGGCTGAATTTGTCTGTCTGCCACAACTATTGCTCCACCTTCCCGTCTCCCCTGAAGCCCGCTCTTCGTCCCGAACAAAACAAGCGGGAAATCTATATGCATCATCAGCATTCCATATCTTGGGGTCACCTCCTGCTGCTGGGGTATGAGCGGGGGAAATTTCTTGGCAGGCTATTTCGGCAGTTGATTGTTTTTGAGTGACAGCCGATTGTTTGCGCAACTAAATGCACTTAACGACACTTGATGGTGCTATCAAGGGCTATTAGCGAACACTCCACGAGGATTGTCAATGCTAAATGCTAGATGGTAAACAACCAAGACGTCACATCCACATTCATCTTCGCAGGGGCAGGCTTGCGCCAGTGGTATCCTCCTTCACAGAACTCTCGAAGGTTCAATCGCAGCGCATGGGTGAGGTGGTAGGGTGGAAGGGTGCATGATCCTTACCTGCGATTGCAGCCCCCTATTTGGGACAGTCACGTGATCACACAAATGTCACGTGAGATATTCTCCTCCACATCGGTGCACTTAGGGGTTCTCATGGGGCTCCCTTAATCAAAAGACTACATTATAGGGGTGACACCAAGTACAGGGTATACAAGTTATTTACTAACGAACATGTGGGGTGATAACACAAAATGATGCTGCAAAGGGGTTCTCACAGAGGATCTGATGCTGCAAAGGGGTTCTCATGGGCGCTCCCTTTGTCAATTCTCAACAGCGGTGCTCTTTCGGAGAATATGATGCTGCAAAAGGGTTCTCACTGGGCCCCCTGAATGATAATCCCACATTACAGGGGTGACACCAAGTATAGGGTATATAAATTAGTTACTAACGAACATGTGGGGTTGTAACACAAAATATCTCTTGGGGGCAGTCACGTGCCTAGCCCCCATGTCATGTGATATACATGGCAAGTTGCCAAAAGTGGTTATGTGACTTGGCACAGCGCCAAGGTCCCAACATGTGACTTGGCACCGTGCCAAGTTGCATAACGTCACTTGGCACTTCGCCAAAATACCCAAAATACATGTTAGGAAGAGAACCGGCCCACTTCCTTCATAGATATTGTCAATGCTCCTTCGCAGTAAAGGATATTTAAATCTATATTAATTAGAAATAATTCCAATAGCAAAATATAATCAGCTCATTGATGTGAACTTACAACTATCGCTGTGAATGGGAACTTTTTAAGTATTGGAAGAGGGAAAATTTTGGGCTGTTGTCGTTGTTGCTAGAATTTAATAGCATTTTTGATTTCATTTTCATTTTGATTTATTTTAACAGGGTTAAATACATTCAGTAAAGTTTAGATAACTGATTTACAATGTGCCCTGCTTAAAAACAAACTAACCTAATACATTGCTAATATAAGTCAACTTTAATATCCTATATAAAAGAAAAGAAACATTTATAAAAAGAAAGGGACTCAGAAGTCACATGTATATGCTGAACGTTGGTTTAGAAGATCAGCCTCTTTGGTCTTTCAAGAACGATTTTAATCTCATTTTGAAAGTAGCTAGCGAAGGAGCAGTTTTGATTTCATAGCTCAATAGGTTCCAAACAGTAACTCCTCGATANAGCAGCACTTTCTTTGCTCTCCAAAAATGTCAAAATCACGAAGCATTGTATTTGCATTTTTTCTACATTTGAAAATGCTATCAGTAAACAATACAATTAACCCTTTTTAAACTATAGAAAAAATTCCAACACAGCAATAGAACTTTTTCTTGCAGCATTTACTTGATTTTGGCATTTATGGAGAACAAAGGAAGTGCTGTTTTTGAAGCAACTTTTCTGAATTCCGTATGCCATACATAAATCAGCAACCACATATCGCATTGGCTAAAACAAGTTCTCAAACGCTAAGTTGAAGTATCAAGAATGGGATGATAGAACGCACAGCTCCTCCGTAGCAACCACACAAACAAGGTACAATTTTTTGGGACACCTTAGGTAACCAATCTTTACGGACTCTTTACTGTTTATATTAAAGTAATTCTGTGTTTAGCAGTGAAATTTGATATAGAAATGCGGTCGGTAGCCCACACAAGTAGCATCTACAAAATCTAGGCCTATTATATGCACAAATATTGGTTATATCGGAATTTTGGTCCTGGACGTTTTGTAGGTAGGTAGGGGGGGGGGTCTAAACGAAAACGTCCAAATGACGTTGTTGGGGGCAAAATCGATGCGTTTTCGGCCCATAAGAGGCTTCCTAAATGACTACGGCTGGGAAAAGCGTCGGATGTTACTGCTTTTTTTATGAATAACTGTGGTTCATGCACTTAGTATTTGCACTCTTTGTAATTTGAAAACGTGAACATCGCTAAGTAAACGGGAATTTTTTGGATTCTTTTGTCATTCGACGTGTTTTCCAGATAGTAGAAGGCTGAGGTGAGGAAATATGAATAAATACAACGGGATATCAAAAAAGTGGTAAGGAAGGAATTTGCAGCAGAATGGGGGAGGCGAGAGAAAAAGAATGACAGAAAAAGAGCAGGAAATTGCATGCAGAATAGATGAGGTGCAGCGGCGGGAGCGTGAAGTGCGCAGAAAGGAGTGGGGAGAGGGGGAGAGCGAAAGAATAGAGAAAGAAAGAAGGGATTTGCAACAAAGGGGATGAGGAAGAGTAGGGAATGAAATTGAAATAAGGAAGGCAAGGACATGACACAGTTATGTTGAAATAGAAGTATTTAGATTCTACATTGATTTTATAAATATAAAGTAGTTCAATACTCAACTGGCGTACTCCTTCATGATATTGTTCTTTCGTCTCTTGCTTAAAGATTATGTCTTCCCTGATATAGTATTACTTGCAAGGTGATTACTTCCTCAGATCTCCAGTACATGATGGAATATNGAATAGATGAGGTGCAGCGGCGGGAGCGTGAAGTGCGCAGAAAGGAGTGGGGAGAGGGGGAGAGCGAAAGAATAGAGAAAGAAAGAAGGGATTTGCAACAAAGGGGATGAGGAAGAGTAGGGAATGAAATTGAAATAAGGAAGGCAAGGACATGACACAGTTATGTTGAAATAGAAGTATTTAGATTCTACATTGATTTTATAAATATAAAGTAGTTCAATACTCAACTGGCGTACTCCTTCATGATATTGTTCTTTCGTCTCTTGCTTAAAGATTATGTCTTCCCTGATATAGTATTACTTGCAAGGTGATTACTTCCTCAGATCTCCAGTACATGATGGAATATGTAATGGAAGGGTAGTTTTATTGAACTCATTTGCAATAAGGATATCATGAAGAAATTAACAAAATGTTTCCTTCTGTGATTATTGGAATTGCTCGATGTGATTGCTACCGCCTATTTGGGGCAGTCACGTGACCATACCCATGTCATGTGAGATATTCTCCTCGACAGCAGTGCTCTTTCGGAGAAAATGATGCTACACAGGGGCTCTCACGGGGGCTCCCTGTATGAAAATCCTAAATTACAGGGGTGACACCAAGTAAAGGAGAATAATTTGTGAAGAAGATGGGAGATATGATGAGTAGAATAGACATTCCAATTTTAAGAATTGAAAAGGAAGTGGTTTACAAGAAGGAGACGGGTAAAATTGGAAGTTGCAGATGAAGGGAAGAGGTCTTGGTAAAGTGGAGTGCACTAATGAAGGTAAATGGTTTTAACTTTTTGAATTGCCTTCATTGGAATTCTCAGAAATTATAGGGGAAATTGAATTTTTAAATTTGTTTCTTTTTGTATGTCAATGTAATGTTGTTCCTTATTTAGACTATAGATTTTGTCAAATTTCTCTAATTCATTTTAGATGGTGTTGGAAGGAAAGGCAACACAAAGGAAGATGCTGCTGGATCTACTGATGCAAGGAAAAGAAGAGATGCAACTGATATTGATGGGACTAAAGAAGAGCGAGGACGCTTTGACATCAAAAAAGTAGATGGGAGCCCTATAATAGTAGGCTTGTCAAACGTAAAGAGGGGTGAGAATAAACGGCGTGAAAGAAGGCTGAAGTGAGGAGATTGGAAGAGAGGGAACGGGAGATCAAAACAGTAGTAACGAATGAATTTTCAGAAGAATAGGGGAAGCCGAGAGTGGCAAATCAAGGAAAAGGACCGATTGCATGGAGAATGGAAGAGCTGGAAATGCGGAAGCGTCCAGTGTGTAGAAAGGATTGGAAAGAGAACAACACAGCAAGAATAGCACAATGAGGGTTGAATCTCCCTTTGCGAAGGACCTTCACCAGTAATCATAGGCAAATGAGCCCCATCCCAGCCTATGGGAGAGGTGGTACGGTGGACGGGTGCATGATCCTAACCTGCGATTGCTACATTGGATTGCTACCATCTCTTGGGGCAGCTAGGTGACCACACCCATGCCATGTGAGATATTCTTCTCAACAGCGGTGCTCTTTCGGAGAATATGATGCTGCAAAAGGGTTCTCACTGGGCCCCCTGAATGATAATCCCACATTACAGGGGTGACACCAAATAAAGGGTATATAACTTAGTTACTAACAAAGATGTGGGTTGATAACACCAATATGTGTTGGGAGCAGTCACGTGCCCAGGCCCCATCTCACGTGACTTTCCAACCAAGTTGCAAATATAGGTCAAATGACTTGGTACCATGCCAGGTTTCCACCATGTGACTTGGTACCTTGCCAAGTTCTTTTCCGTCATTTGGCACCTTGCCAACTTACCACAAAATCATCCCCTGGTGATATGGGGGCTCATTTCCATACTGGTTATTGCTATGCTCCCCCAGAGGGAGATTCAAACCTTACACTGCTTCTAAAAAGACAACCAGAACCCGGGAACCAGAACAAGGCCACTGGGGCAACTTAACCAACTAAGGCAACCACAACAACGAGGGTAGCTAGCTAGGGCAACTAAGGGGTACCAAGGAAACCAAGGCCACTAAGGAGAGAAAGCCCACTAACGGTATTATAGCAAATAAGTCAACTAAGGGAAGAAAGGCAACTAGATCAACTCAACTAAAACAACTTACCAAAAGTCACCCACGACTTACCGAAAACTCACCCCCTTATGATATGGGGCTCATTTCCCTACTGGTTATTCTAAGGCCATTAAAGGCCACTATAAGGCCACTACGGCAACTAAGGCGATTACGGCAACTGAGGACACTATGTGCAGATATGAATTTCTACCTAAGTACTGCTACTTAGACAAACGACAGCGAAGCTAAAAGGAACGCGGAGGCACGCCGCGCCGAGCGGGCCTAGTGTGTATTATGCCCTGGTTGAAAGACATGTACCTTATGCTCATTAAGGATTCCTTTCACAAAATTTGAGACCTCTAATGTGTTCAAGTTATTGTACGCCTGATAATCGAAATGCAATAATAAAAAAATAATTATCGTTGAATGCTGAAAAAAGGTTCACCGATCGGTAATGGCTAACAAGAATATGAATAAGCTCTGCCCTTTGGGACAAACATCAGCAAAGATCTTCACAATCGACGTTTACAACAAATAATTGCAAAAAGCTCAAAATCTAAAAATTTGGATGAAATTTCAAAGAAATGCTTTTATCGTCTGGCTCTTAAAGTCAGCAGTGATATTCCTCTAATGTCAAACAGCAACTGGGTTTGACTTCATTAATTTGTGAGTCACATGTCCAATTCACTTCTGTGTGCAATTAAGTAGACAAAAAATGATCGATTTGCTTTACCCGAAAGCGCTGCTAAGTACTTCTTCATTCAAGGAAATATAAACACATCACGTTTACCATGGCTTAATATAAAGACAAGCTTTTACAATGTTAAGCTCATCGAATGACGAAGTGCAATTGAGTAAAAGAAAATAACGGAATACCGCTGACGTATCAAAACATCACGCTTTGTTGCACGTTTTGTTGCATACCTGCTTTTTCTATCCAGTAATCTTCATGGTCTTGATCATTCTCTGATTCTGAAAGAATAAAAAAAACAATGTTTTGAAGCTAGGTGTTGATAAGATAGTAATAGTAGTAAGAGTATGCAAAACGATAAAAAATAACATTTTGTGCAGTTGGCAGGGTGTTCCAAAAAAGCCGCCGACTTTTAAATGTGAAGAAATCTGAGAATATGCCTAATTTTTTTTTTGTAGTGGTGATAAGGTGGCTGTGTCACCTTATCACCACTACCCTCATCTGAGTGAAAAATGCAAACACATCAATTTGAAGATAACGACGTAACATACGACAAGATAAGTGAAGATTCCACGTCCAACAGGTGTCCTGTGGAGCAGCAGCGCAGGCTCGGTCGTCACCACACTACTGCTGCAAATGCAAGAATCAAATGGACAAAATAGGTCGTAGCAGTTATGGGATGTTTCTATCAAAGTAGACCATGCACAGGGGACGGACGACCTATCCGCGGATATAGGCACAGAATGCACAGGAAATGGGAAGAGAAGTTATTATTCCCTGTAACCGAGCAAAGATTGTGTGACCAGGCAAGGATGATCAGAAAAATGGTTGGCTAACATCAGTGAAACTGGAGGAGATAAAAAGACGAGTCATGCATGGAGAAGATAGAACTCAAAGTAATTTTGAGGTGGATACACCTAATGAGGGAACGGAAGAAGGTGAAAACAATGATGGACTGTGTACAAACAGCGATGAAAATATACAACACACCAGAGCAGCGGATAGTGAACAAAATGGAAAGAATGCAATGTCCGAAAACGTGTTACTGAGTAATATCGAACAAGCAACGAAGGAAGAAAAGGAGATGGTGGAAAGGATAGTAGACTTAATGAACAACCCAGAGAGAGAAATTGCTTGTGACTTTAAGAAAGTAAATAGATCAAGAGAAGAGAAGGAAACGAGGAAAGTCAACAATGTATTGAAATATATCGAGACAAAAAATACTTCTGAGACTAACAAATTGTTGAAAGCTGTTAGCATCTACGTAGCAAAGAAATTGGGGATAAAGAATAAAAGAGGGCCAAAAAAGAATAAGGAACCATGGTGGAAGAGGAGAATTGAAAACGAGATCACTTTAACGCGGAAAGACATAGCGGTATTAGAAAGAAAGAGGAAAGGAGAGCTAAGAAGAGAAGGACAATTCACTTTACTGCAAAAGAAATATAATATAAAAAGAAAGGGGCTGGTAGTTGTTATAGCAGAGTTGAAGCAGAGGGTAACTCAATTTGAATTTTCCCACAACATCCCCACACTGAGCAACAATAGCGAAAATGGGGCTCCAAAATTCCTCTGTACATTTTACTTAGCGTTTCCTTTGCGAGAAATTTCTTTGCATACTTAAAAAAACCTAAGGCTCGAGAGACTTTAGTTCTCATACAGTTTATATGTTCATGCCAAACAAGATGACTGTCCAACTGAACACCGAGGTATTTAGTGTTCTCAACGACCATTATCTGAGTGCCATTTATAGGGAAGGAAGGCTGCTCAACGACTTCATCAGAAATCATTTTAAGCTATGGACGGGATCCAACTACCATTGCGTGAGTCTTAAGGACATTCAAGGATAGTTTGTTTCCCTGGAGCCAATCTTTTAAACAATTCAGATCTTCGTTCATAAATTGGTTCAGATCGTCTATATTTTTTGATGCATATGAAAGACTGGTGTCATCTGCATACATAGTCACGTTACAATTTCGCAGAGCTAAAGGGAAATCATTTATATAAATTAAGAATAGCAGGGGACCAAGGCACGAGCCCTGAGGAACACCACACGTGACATCCTTTATCTGCGAAAATGCACCATTTACTTTGCAGAATTGCCGTCTGTTTTTCAGGTATGAAGCAAATGCAGAATGTAGCAAACGGAAAGCAGATTGGTTTGAGAATAGAAGATTATTTTTGATAAAAAAAGCGTAGACTTGATTAAAGACCAATTTTTCGAATAGCCTAGCTAGAAATGGCAAAACAGATATAGGACTATAGTTTGAACTGTCATCCTGTTGACCACTCTTGAAGACAGGGGCATCTCGCGCAATTTTCCAGCTGTCTGGAAAAATTCCAGTGGCAAGGGAGAGGTTGAAAATGTCGCATAGGGATTCAGTGATCACAGGAAGTCCAATCTTCAAGAAAAATTGGCTAGACCATCAGGGCCAGAAACCTTTGAGGTGTCAAATTTTCCGAAAACCTTTTCGATTTGAGGTATACTGACAGGCTCGAAATTTCAAACTTTTTGGATTAACCTCGTACTCATTTGATAAGAGAGGGTTTGATGCCTCAGGTATTTTGTCACTGAGGTTCTCGCCAATATCACAAAAAAAGTTATTCATTGACTCTGCAATAGCCATAGCCCCTGATACCGTTTTCCCTTTAACCTCTAGGGATGAGATGTGGGTGGTCTTAGTCTTCTTATTTAGAACTTGATTTATTGTTTTCCACGTGTTTTTTAGGTCACCATCATAGGAGGCGATCTTATTTGTGAAAAATTCGCGCTTCAAATTCTCATTCAGTTTATTTACTCGATTTCGCAGCTGCCTATAAGCCTGCATCAAAAGATCAGACTTTGAACTGACAGCAAGATTCTTAAGCCTATCCCGAGATTTACACATGAGTTTGAACTCTTTCGTCAACCAGGGGGAGAACTTCTCAGAAACACGTCTGTTGCACATCGGGGCATGCTTTTCCAGAATAATGGAAAACATGTTCGACCATTGCTCTACAATTTGGTTGATATCATCAGTACTCGTAACTATCTTCTTCCAGTCAACACTCTTCAAATCATTCAGAAAACTCTCCTCGCAAAAATTTTTCATTAAGGTGTTGTTGAATTCACAAGGTGTTGTTGAATCGGATAAAGTAAAGATGCTATGGGACTTTATGATCCAGTGTGATCATCACATAGAGTGCCGAAAACTAGATATAGTTGTTGTAGAGAAGGAAGAAAAGAAATGCATGATAATTGACATTGCCATCCCAGGAGATAATAGAGTTGGGGTGAAGGAGCTGGAAAAAATAGATAAATAAGATAAGATAAAGCGGGAGGTCAAGACAATGTGGTCAATGAAAAACGTAGATGTAGTACCTGTGGTAATTGGAGCACTTGGAGCTGTCAGTAAGAAGTTGGAGCAGTACATAGAAAAGTCGGGAACATAAATAAAGACAGAACATCTACACAAGACTGCGTTGCTGGGAACAGCCAGGATATTAAGACAGACTTTAGAAAACTGAATGCTAAAGGACAAAGATATCCAAAAACCGAGAACAGAAGGACGCAGAAGATAAAACAATGTCACCTTAGTCTAATGGCTGTAGACAGCTGGCATTGAGAAAACACCTGCAGAAGATCAAGCTGTGCGAACTTAAATAATAATAATAATAATAATAATAATAATAATAATAATACTAATAATAATAATAATTATTATGGAATATTAATAAATAATAATATTATTAATTCTTATGGAATATTAGGTCAAAAAGAGAATCTTTCTGGAAAGTGTTTGCCAAAAATACACAAGCAATTTGATACACTGCCTCCTTTGAGACCAATCTGTAGTGGATATAATTCTAGCACAGCGAAAGTGTCGGAGTGGGTTGATAGCTTCATAAAACCAGCTGCCATGAAGACTAACTCGTATATCAGGGACACCATTGATTTCATTAAACACATCGAACAAATTGATACAAACGGTTTTGAAAGTAAAGAATTTTACCTTGTAACAATGGACGTCTGTTCACTATATCCTAACATAGACCACGAGGAAGGAGTCAACGCATGTAAGGAAGCCCTAGAACAGCGTAAAGATAAGTCTATACCATCGGAATGTATTTCAGAGTTGATAAATTTTATATTGAAAAGCAACACATTATCATTCATGGATAAATTCTACCACCAATTAAAAGGAACCGCAATGGGGACACCAATGGCCGTTAACTTTGCAAATTTATTTATGTCCAAATTCGAAACAGAGATGTTACACAAGTATGAAACAAATTATGGCAAAAGGCCATTGTCTTGGATTCGTTACATAGATGACATATTTTTCATCTGGACTGGAGATATCAAAAGCCTTAATGACTTCTTATC
>REGM01000193.1:43998-76937 GCA_004194415.1 Aurelia aurita | reverse complement strand
GACACAAAAGTAAAGAAGCATGATGGAGCATTGATAACAGAACTGCACTGTAAACCAACAGCTACGCACACCTACCTTCACAAGCTATCAGACCATCCAACACATACACTACGCGCGAATCCGTTGTCTCAGTTTATTAGAATAAGACGTATTTGCCATCTCTTGACTGACTATCGTAAGCATGCAACACAGTTCATAAACTTTTATGCAAACAGAGGATATTCTGTGAAAACACTTACAAAGATTGCAACCGAAGTAGAAGCACGAGATCGCAACACTCTGTTACATAAGAAAGTTACTGAGAAAGATAATGATAGTAGAGTACCTCTAGTAATCGATTGGCACCAGAAGTTTAAGGGACTCTCCCAAATATTACATAGACACTACAATTTCATGATTATTGAGCATCCAGATCTAAAACAGGTATTTCCAGAAGCACCAATAATTTCGTACAGAAGAAATCCTAACTTGCACAGTCAGCTCGTTAAAACAAAGCGACAAAAAGATACGAAGGCCGGTTATTCCGTTCGGTGCACATTAGAGAAAATAAAGAAAAGAGGACGTCCATGCAAATTGTGTTGCCACATGGGACAGAAAGATTCAGTAACAAATGCTAAGACTGGGAAAACGTGCCGTATTGACGGTGGTTCTTGTAATAGCAAAAATGTAATCTATGCTGCTGAATGCACCAAACATAACTTACTCTACATCGGATACACATCTACAACATTGAGCCAAAGATTTAACAAACACCGTAGCGATGCGAGACATGATCCAGATGCCACAGAATTGGGCAAACATTTCCATGAGAGTGAATCATGCAATTTCGATCATGACTTGAAAGTTCACATCTTGCAAAGATTAGAAGGAGATCGTGACAAACTAGAACATTACGAAAACTTATGGATATCACGATTAGACTCTAGAGAACCATACGGACTAAACTCTAGCCTTAATGAGCTCGGAAAGACATTTTATAAATTATACAAGCATATTTAGCCTTTTAATCAAACTTCGTCACATTAATCGTACTCCATTTTCTATTTAATTATAAGAATTTTAGACTTCTGTTATTAATGGAATACAACATTCGTATTTGATAACGTTAGACTTTAAAGCATTTATTCGAACATTAATTGACTGATGAAGATCTACGATAGATCGAAAATTTTCAAACAAACTATTCTTGTTTTTTATGCGTATTATCAACTTGAAACAAGATTGATCAATCTTACTTGACGCTATAATAATAATAATAATAATAATAATAATAATAATAGTAATAATTGCTGCCAAGCGCATGCGCGGCAGCTTACTAGACGCGATCAACGAAAGAAATCCGGTTGGGTTTGTATCACAATAGACGTTAGAACAAAATAGCAATAAGAAAAAACGAACAATCACAACAGTTTGTGATTGGACACAACAACAACCACTACAACGTGAATTTGAAAGGTAAAAGGTATTTATAGCTTCTGCGTGCATGATTGCATCCATGCTTAAATTTCGCTGTCTTGGATAAGCGGCAGGGGAGCTACAATCAGTTGCAAAAGTGTTGAGCCATTGTGGGAAAATATGGATTTTTGCCCCTCTCCCCCCATTGCAATGTTGTTTCGGAGGAAACGTGATTTTTCTAATGAAAGGTCATAAAAACAACTTTATAGACCGGTCTCAACATTGCAAAGGGGGAGGGGGGACGCAAGTCAAGAAACATCGCTTTTTTTACAATGGCTCAACACTTTTGCAACACTTTTAATGTAGACGGCAACGGTTATATAGACTTACAAAAATTACTAATTACTAATGTTTTTACTGTAATTAGAAACAAATAGCAAATAGCTGGTTCATTGCACATATGACGTAAAATATTTAAAAATGCATAGAATCTGGAAATAGCAATGTCAAACAATTCCGATGCCAGATAATATCTGGCTTCTGAATGCTTCTATTGAAACTGACCGTTGTATTTCCTATTGTCCTAACGTGAATCACAATACATTTTACAAGGAACATGCAGGAACTCGAGCGTAGCATTGATACTCAGATGGACTCGCGTAGCAAAATAAATCATATTAAATTCAAAATAATGTTTAGAAGCTAAGTGATACACGCAAACAGTGACAGGGATGTGGAGCTCTATGTTAGGATTGAAATATAGACTATTGAAGGTTGCATTTACCATTGTAGGATCAAATTCTTGACGAAAATCACTTTTTCGACAAATAAATAACTGCACTGATCTTTTTAAAAGTTAAAAAAGTGAGTATCGTTGAGTTTTTTTTTATTTTCCTGGGCCAAATACAGGTATTTTCTGTCTGGATAAAAGAGAAATGTCTTTTAGGTCTCTTCTTTTTCATGTAAAAAAGCTAAACTCTTACAATACTATGATGCAATGAAAATTACGGCTGTTTTCACCCGCACTGCTCAAGTGAGATTCGATGAGCTTCGCTAGCTATGGTTTGGCCTAAATCAGATTTCATAATGACGTAACCAATACAAATAGTGATAAGCTGAATTTGGATCTTTTCACTCGGCTGGAACGGCTTCAAATGTCAAGTTTAGATGTGAGGATAGGCAAGTGAAGGATTTATCTTCTATAGGAACCCGTTTGCTTAAGCACGACATTTTGTTGTTAGTTGATCCATAGGCCCTTGCCCCGGTTCGGACCAATGTAATCCCATTGACCATTTCATCTCATATTTTCTTGTCATTCTCCTTTTATTGAACATTGATTTGAAAGGTTTCTATATGCCCTACTATGTCAGAAGAGACAATAATGTCAGATCAAAGGTCTCATCTATGCAGCAGAGGGGGTCAACTTTGAGCAGTTGTTGGCCCCTCTGTGTGATCCTTAGGCTTAGTCTGCGTGCAGACTCGACTGGTTTTTTACAAAATTTGAAATTGAGTTGCATTGAGTTACAAATATCAACAGAAACTTAAGTATAAATTACATCACAACATTCCAACTTGTTGTTGAAAGATATAATAACATATTTATGCTTAGACCCTCTTTGAGTTGCCTTGAAACAAACTTAATTTTTAATGTTTCAAAAAACACAAAATACAAGACATAAAATACACTCAGAGGAGAGGAGAACACCCATTTTGCGAAATATTACAATCCCTTTGTTGAAGAAACCACATCTTGGGGAATAGTAAGAAAGGAAAGAAACGTAGTCCCTGGTGAACATACTTATTCAGAGGCCGTGCAAAAGCATAACAATGAAAACAACGAAGCCCGTCATACCCAAGTTAGATCAACAACATGGGAAAACCAAACGAGCATTCAGCTAAATGCGGGATCGTTTCAGCAGCGGTCAAACAGGAAAAGACCAGTGATAAGTTTGGTTGGAGATTCTATCATAAAGGGAATTCGCAAGAATGAAATTAATCAACACGTGAAACATATGACCACTTTTGTAAATACCTTCCCAGGTGCAACCACGGATGACATGGAGTCTTACATAGTTCCGACTTGGAAGAGACGACTTGGAAGAGAGAGCCTGATGCATTGATAATACATTGCGGCACAAACGATTTGAGAAAAGATGACCCTGAGACGATCGCGAAAAATATCACTAAAATTGCTGTGAAATCAAAGAGTAATTGTTCAAAATGTTGCTGTGTCCAGTAATTTAGCACGTGGTGACTCTGATCTAATGGAAGGAAAGAGGCTCCAGGTAAATTCATTTTTAGCCAAATCACTTGCAGACAATAAAATTCACTTTATTCGACACCAAAATTTTGATCAAGATTGGCGTTATTTACTATGATGGTATTCATCATAATAAGATGGTATTCATCTAAACAATTAAGGTAGGAATGTTTTAGGACAAAATTTTGTCAATTATATCAATACTATCTGACTGCATGAACTAAAGTCTAATTTTGTAAGAAGCATTAACATTTCGTCTTCTAGCCCACAAGAACCCATTTCACTGTATTTACCCCCAGACGCAGAATCTACGTCAAATTCAATTACAGAAAGCTATACATAAACATGCCCATCAGACCTTGGTATTTCACCAGACTCCTTAGAAAAGAGCCATAATGATGAAGATTTAAAAACACTTGGGTCTTTGGCTATAAGCCCCAGCTTACCTATTTCGCGAATAGAATCCCCGTCCGGATGTGGGTCACCTGACCAACTCTATTTACCTTCCTCTCCCTCTAATCTTACCTAAAATGCCTCTAATACACCCAGTGAACCTGAACGTTCATTTTCTACATCTTTTGTCAGATCCACGCAACCGAATATTTCCAGTGATATAGGGGAGATTTTTAATCTGAGAACAAAAAATCCAAACAATCCGTTAATTGGATTCTTAAATACAAATAGTCTTCGAAACAAAATAACTGATATGAGATTGGTGATGGAAAGATGCTTGCCTATAATTTGGTAATAGAGGAAACAAAACTAAATTGCAGTACTCACTTCGCAATCAGAATGTTGCTGGGCGAATAAAGGCAAGGACAGACAAATTCAAGTCTAGCTTCTATCCTCACTGCTTATCCGAATGGAATAAGCTTGAACCTGAATTGAGACTTGCACCATCCGTTGCTGTTTAAAAAAAAAGATTTTATCAATAATCCGCCCTCCTGCAAAATTGGTCTTTGGAATTCACGATCCAATAGGATTATCCTATCTCACTCAACTTAGGGTTGGTCTCAGCAAATTAAACTTCCACAAATTCAAACATAATTTTAGGGATACTATCAACCCAATGTGCCCAACGAGCGATGGCATTGAGGATACGAAGCACTTTTTGTTGCTCTGCCCTTCTTTTGCTGTTCAACGACGAGATCTTCTCGCTGAAATTGTTGAATTATTACGACCATTTGTCCAAATCACCAATCTTTCAAATGATGTTCTAACGCAACTTTTATTATATGGTGATCAAGACCTTTCTGATGACCTCAAGAGAAATATACTTGAGTTGATTTTGCAGTTCATCCACAAAACTGGTCGGTTTAATTGAGTTCACTTGAAACCTAGTGTATACGTCACTCAACCACCAAGTAC
This sequence comes from Aurelia aurita, assembly GCA_004194415.1. Lineage (NCBI taxonomy): Eukaryota > Metazoa > Cnidaria > Scyphozoa > Semaeostomeae > Ulmaridae > Aurelia > Aurelia aurita. The sequence goes on along the minus strand of REGM01000193.1, from coordinate 71,914 downwards.
TTCTTCGCAAATTTCCCTTTTCGTAAATTTCCTTTTGTTGTAGTAGTAGTAGTAGTAGTAGTAGTAGTAGTAGTAGTAGTAGTAGTAGTAGTAGTAGTAGTAGTAGTNATAATCCGCCCTCCTGCAAAATTGGTCTTTGGAATTCACGATCCAATAGGATTATCCTATCTCACTCAACTTAGGGTTGGTCTCAGCAAATTAAACTTCCACAAATTCAAACATAATTTTAGGGATACTATCAACCCAATGTGCCCAACGAGCGATGGCATTGAGGATACGAAGCACTTTTTGTTGCTCTGCCCTTCTTTTGCTGTTCAACGACGAGATCTTCTCGCTGAAATTGTTGAATTATTACGACCATTTGTCCAAATCACCAATCTTTCAAATGATGTTCTAACGCAACTTTTATTATATGGTGATCAAGACCTTTCTGATGACCTCAAGAGAAATATACTTGAGTTGATTTTGCAGTTCATCCACAAAACTGGTCGGTTTAATTGAGTTCACTTGAAACCTAGTGTATACGTCACTCAACCACCAAGTACTTCTTCGCAAATTTCCCTTTTCGTAAATTTCCTTTTGTTGTAGTAGTAGTAGTAGTAGTAGTAGTAGTAGTAGTAGTAGTAGTAGTAGTAGTAGTAGTAGTAGTAGTTAAGCGTAGTTTATGTAATTCTTACCTATTTCATGTATTGGCCAGGGGTAGACATAGTATTTTGCTCCCCATGGTATCGTATCTGTAGTATTGTAGCGTAGTTTGTATGTATTGTAATGAGTAAAATGTCTCGTAAATTTTTAATGGAATATAAAAAAAAAAAAACTAAATTCAGAATTTAAAACTGAGACCTTTCTAATAAATAACTACCAAAAACCAAGCCGTCGTGATAGGAATGAATTCGGTGGGGGCCTGATGAAATTTGTTAGGAAAGGGGTTGTCTGCAATAGAGTTTCTACTTTTGAGAGTCTCTCTATCGAGATCATTTGTTCTTATCTGATGGTTTGCAAAGAAAGATGGGTTATTTTTAGAATTTACCGACCCCCAGATGCTACAAACCTGGAACTATTTTTCAGAGAACTGTCTTCTTCCTTAAACTCAGCCTTGGACAAATACGATAATGTTATGATTATGGGCGATATCAACATTGACAATCATGATATTCAGCATCCCGGATATGCAATGTTAATTTCCATTTGTGACGTTTTTGGACTATCAAATTTAATGAAGGATAAGACATGTTTCACAACAAATCATAGTTCGTCAATTGACGTCATGCTCACGAATAAACCAAGATGTTTTCAAAATACTACTGTTTTTGAAACTGGTCTAAGCGACTTTCACGGCCTTGTCTTAACTTTAATGAAAACACACATACCCCGTCTCAAACCTAAGATGATCAAATATCGCAGCTATAAGAATTTTGACCCTGAAAAGTTTCTCCAAGATGTAAAGAATACTGATTTTAAAGCAGATTCAAAGGATGCAGATTTGTCTAATAGGAATCTTTCATCTGCTTTCCGAAAACTTGTAGATAAACATGCTCCTTTGAAAACTAAGGTTCAAAGAGGAAATACTGCCCCTTTTATGAATCAGCAATTACAAAAGGAAATTTATACCAGATCAAGGCTCAAAAGAAGATTTAATAAAAACCCTACCACAGAAAATAGAACTAATTTCAAAAAATAAATGTATCAGTTGTTTGTACGTGCGGCAATAATTATTCAAATGTAAACGAAGATATTGATAAAAGATAAAATATAAGCCTTGTAAGGCTAAATATAAGGTTAAATATAAGTCTTGATTATATTCAAGGCTTATATTTTATCTTTTATCAATATCTTCGTTTGATTTTAAAAAGCAACGAAATAAATGTGTCTCAATAAGGAAGAAGGCTATGGAAATCAACTTTAAAGAGGCAACAAGAAATGGTACACTGTCTAATAAAGAATCTTGGGATCTGGTTAAACCCTTTCTTTCAAATAAAGGGGGACTTATGAGTAGCGATATTTCTCTTGTGAAAAATGATACCGTTATAACTGATGACCAGGAATTGACTGAGATTTTCAACGATCACTATGTAAATATTGTAGAGAAATCAAGCGGTAAGAAGCCCGTTAGCCTCGTTAAAAATACAGGAATTTCTGATGACCGCCAAATTGTTCGACTAATTCTCGACAAGTATAAAAACCACCCTAGCGTCCTAGCTATTATTTAAAACCCAGAACAAGTGTTAAACACCTTTACCTTTCATGAAATAGGCAATCTAGAGGTTATGCAACTATTAAAATCCCTGCATGGCAGAAAATCTACTGGTGAGGATCAAATACCCCCGAAGCTTGTGTCTCTAGCTTCCAACAAACTCACAGTCGCACTAACCATGACAATAAACTGTAGCATTCGAAACTCTAGATTCCCAGACGATGCAAACAAGGCAGCGGTCTACCCTTTAGATAAGGGGGAACCAAATCGCACAGTGGAAAGGAATTTCCGCCCAGTTAGTGTTCTAAATACCTTTTCTAAGATATATGAAAAGGTTCTGAAGCAACAACTGATTCAACACTTAGAAAACACGCTTTCTGTTTTTATTGCAGCATATAGACGAGCATATGGCACCCAACATGTTTTGATACGTCTGATAGAAGATTGGAGGTCTAACCTCGACAACGACTACCTCGTAGGTGCGGTCCTGATGGATCTTTCCAAAGCCTTTGATTGTATTCCACATGACTTGCTTATTGCCAAATTACATGCATATGGATTCGATGAAGATGCTATTGTCCTTACCTATTCTTATCTCAAACGACGAAAACAAAGAGTTCGTATAAATAATACTTACAGTTCTTTCCAAGAGGTTATATCTGGTGTACCCCAAGGATCTGTGCTGGGTCCAATCCTGTTTAACTTTTACATAAATGATTTATTTCTTTTCATAAAACAGGCCACTCTCTATAATTATGCTGACGACAATACTCTAGCTTATTTTTCTAAAAGCATGCCCGATCTTGTCAATATTTTAGAAAAAGAAGCCGGCGTTGCTTTAACCTGGTTAGAACAAAATGAAATGATTGCAAACCCTGACAAATTCCATGCTCTATTGCTCAGAAAAAACCGAACAAATACTAGTGGAGAACAAATTAACATTAACGGTAATATAATCAAATCTGAGGAGACTGTGAAACTTTTAGGCGTCACTTTGGATTATAAACTTGATTTCGACCCACATATTTCGAATCTTTGCAAAAAAGCTGCAACACAATTAAATGTTCTTAAAAGATTAAAGACGTTTATTGGCTTTAAGGAGAAAAAGATCCTAGCTCAGAGTTTCGTATATTCTAATTTCGATTATTGCCCTCTAGTTTGGTATTTCTCCTTCCAAATCATTACAGAAAATTGAAAAATTACAAGAACATACATACATACATACATACATACATACATACATACATACATACATACATACATACATACATACATACATACATACATACATACATACATACATACATACATACATACATACATACATACATACATACATACATACATACATACATACATACATACATACATACATACATACATACATACATACATACATACATACATACATACATACATACATACATACATACATACATACATACATACATACATACATACATACATACATACATACATACATACATACATACATACATACATACATACATACATACATACATACATACATACATACATACATACATACATACATACATACATACATACATACATACATACATACATACATACATACATACATACATACATACATACATACATACATACATACATACATACATACATACATACATACATACATACATACATACATACATACATACATACATACATACATACATACATACATACATACATACATACATACATACATACATACATACATACATACATACATACATACATACATACATACATACATACATACATACATACATACATACATACATACATACATACATACATACATACATACATACATACATACATACATACATACATACATACATACATACATACATACATACATACATACATACATACATACATACATACATACATACATACATACATACATACATACATACATACATACATACATACATACATACATACATACATACATACATACATACATACATACATACATACATACATACATACATACATACATACATACATACATACATACATACATACATACATACATACATACATACATACATACATACATACATACATACATACATACATACATACATACATACATACATACATACATACATACATACATACATACATACATACATACATACATACATACATACATACATACATACATACATACATACATACATACATACATACATACATACATACATACATACATACATACATACATACATACATACATACATACATACATACATACATACATACATACATACATACATACATACATACATACATACATACATACATACATACATACATACATACATACATACATACATACATACATACATACATACATACATACATACATACATACATACATACATACATACATACATACATACATACATACATACATACATACATACATACATACATACATACATACATACATACATACATACATACATACATACATACATACATACATACATACATACATACATACATACATACATACATACATACATACATACATACATACATACATACATACATACATACATACATACATACATACATACATACATACATACATACATACATACATACATACATACATACATACATACATACATACATACATACATACATACATACATACATACATACATACATACATACATACATACATACATACATACATACATACATACATACATACATACATACATACATACATACATACATACATACATACATACATACATACATACATACATACATACATACATACATACATACATACATACATACATACATACATACATACATACATACATACATACATACATACATACATACATACATACATACATACATACATACATACATACATACATACATACATACATACATACATACATACATACATACATACATACATACATACATACATACATACATACATACATACATACATACATACATACATACATACATACATACATACATACATACATACATACATACATACATACATACATACATACATACATACATACATACATACATACATACATACATACATACATACATACANTTTTTTATTGACTGTCGATTCATATTACAGTTCATTAGAATCGCATATTATTCGACGATGGCATGCAGCTTATCATTGAAGTTTTCGCGCCATTTTTGTTGACTATGTTGAAGCAATGGGTACGATTAATTGGTGAATCTGGTCAATCTGGCAGTAGTTTGTGGCGATAAGAAGTGGATTTTTGTTATCAAAACCAGTTGAAATACGTTTATGCACCAGAGCTGCAAGTTTTCGCCTTGTATTACTCTTCTTCCAAGATAGAAATGGTAAGTACCTATTGAATTCACCTCTTGTTTGAATAACGACGGCATCTAGTTCTTGTCAGGCCGCTCAGTGCACTTTTCTGCGTGCTTATCAAACCCCTCGGCATTGATTCTTCGATATCTCCGGATGTATTTAAGTTAGCTTCAAACTGAAAAAGGATTCAGATAATGCAATAAAATTAGCATCATTTAATGCCAAAGTGGGTGGTTTCTGCGTATCAGAAAGCTATAAGAAATCCACTTAAGTAAACGAAAACTATGAGTGAATTCAAAACGTTGTCATTCCTCCAAATCTTGTGATAATTCGTAGCGCCCTTGATTAAGTATGCAGCCAAGTATTAGAAACAAGTCTGCGAAAGAATTTTTGCAATATCTTTATTTTCCATCCGTACATTTATATTTTCATGCGAGTAGGTAAAATCGCCTAAAAGCGACTAAAAATTTGGCAACCGTGTGCTTTCTTTTGTTTTGTCCTATTGTTTCGTTAACCAGTAAGGATTTAGTGCCTATCTTGGTTGGTTGCTAGTGGCTAATTTCTTACCAATTTCAACAAAGAATTGATTAAGGCTCTCTGCTTTGTCCTTGTCTTCCGTTAATATCACTCCTTCCTCTCCTCTAATTGGACCAATGTTTGCTTTCTTTTGTCCTTTCATTTCTCTTACTATTTTCCAGAACTTTCCACTACTGTTAGCATTTTCAAACTTGTTTTTCCAGTAGTCAGCTTCAGCCTGTCTAAATATGCGAGTGACATAATTCCTTTGTTTCTTATACTGGGCCCACTTGTCTGTGTCATTTGAGGAGTTCTAGGCTTTCTTTAATAGCTTGTATCTAAGATTCATTTGTTTTCTAATAGCAGTATTCATCCACGGCAGACTTTTCTCGCGCACTTTTAACTTTTTACGTTTCAGATGTTCGTCCATAATGCTTCCATATAGATATTCCCATGTCCAGGTAATATAATCTATTTCGTCAAAGATCTCGGCCACATGCCACGGTGCTCTTTCAAATCCAAGCTTGAGTGCTTTTTCGTTTAGATTTTTATAATCTTTGATTTCTCTCAGTTTTGGCTTGGTTTTAACTCTGAAAAGATTTATTATTGCATATACCAGGTGATGATCAGAAATGCCAGTATCATATACCCCTGATGTCTTAACTTTGGATTTGTCAGATGTAACAATTAGATCAATGATAGTGGATGGTTTCTCAGTAATCCTTGTAGGATCTGTTATTACATTTTCCATGTTTAGTGGATTTAAGACTCCTAACAGCCGCTTTCCAAGATATTTTTCAGCTTGTGTCTTCCCTCTGAAGTTCAGATCGGAGTTGAAGTCTCCTAACATTACGATGTTTGTTCTTCTTAGCCATAATTGCTCTAAGATGTTGCGAAGTTTCTCATAGAATATGCTGTCATGTGGGGGACGATACACTGAGCCTACTAATAGCTTTTGGGATGAGATGGTTACATCTATCCAGACCTGTTCAACATCTGATGTTGTATATAAGTCTTCTCTTTCAAATTTCAAAAGCAGTTAAAGTGTCTGAGAAATATATTAGGCACCCGCCCCAGTTTTTATCTGTAGCTCTGTCTTTCCTTGCCATGTTGAAATCCTCTATTTGTATTTGCTCATCTTTAATATCAGGATTTAAATGAGTCTCAGTAATTGCTAGTATATCTAACTTTGTTTCCAACATGAGAATTTGATCTCTTATAGTTTGTTTAGAAGAGCGTTGACGTTGATGTGGGCTAGTTTTAGGCCTTTCATTTCCAGCTTTGTCTTTAATTCATCATACATATTCTGCTCGTTATCCTCCTCTATGATTATTTGATCTTGTTTACTGGTAATGCACATGGTACAATGCCATTGCTTATCTGGAGCTGACAGTGTTTCGTAGGTACCTTCATCCATGCCAATACAACGTGTGTGATACCAAAGATCACAAGTATGACAGCAAATTCCACGCTGATTTTTTCTGACTGACTTTTTACAAAAACCACATGGGTATTTGATAGGGCTAGGATTCATTTGAACATCAACTGATACCAATATTAGCCACTGATGTAAGAATAACTGTGTCAAGATACAGCCCACTTGCTTCCTGACTAGGCCATGTCTGACTGCTTCATGCCTTGTATTGCCAGAGCTGAATCCACTTCCATCCGCTATCTGTAGCTTCCAAAAGGCGATTGTATTACAGCATTGCTATTTATTGACATTAATACAATTGAATTCAGTTCCATTTCCAGTTTTTACGATCAGTGTAAGGAGTATTATTATCATAAATCTTGGTGGATAAAATTTCATGACCGCCATTGCTCGCTCCTTTCCATTGAAATATTCAAAACACTGAATCATTTGAATCCACCATTTATGCAGAGCATTTTTTAATTACGTTCTTCGAGCTATTCGTCAAGAAATCCAAAAAACATGGCCCATTTTAGGCCTAATCAAACAACTTTTGGGTCCAACAGTCTTAAGTCCATTGGGCCACAGATTTGAAATTCCTTATCAAATGAACTAAAATCAGCAGAAAATTTGAAAAGTTTCAAGGCTTTAATAAAACAATGCGACGGTCCCAACAGCAAATGTAGTGCCTGTAATTGCCTACCAATTTAGTTATATAATTTAGAAAAATATTTATTTTGTTTCATTAGTTCTGTATATTCGATTTTGATTAGTTAACTTGTATATATTTAAACAATGTGTATATTGTTAGCTATTATTTAAACAATCGAATTAAAATAAAATTACACAAGCATGGCAGCAAATTCAAAACTGTGCACTAAATTGTGTAGAACTGCCGCAAGGAAGCAGTTCAGCTGAATATAAAAAAGTCATTGATGACAAAGTCGTACCAGTTGTATATACGAAAGTGGACAAAGAGTTCGCTCACTAAAGTGAAAACTTGTTTCCTGTAAACAGAGCTTCTGATTTTAATTTCCGACATACTACCATAGTCAAGGACCACATTTGGTGCCCATAAAGAAATTGGACACGAAATCTACTCAATTTACATCACAGAAACATGACAGGGGCTAAAATAAAAACGTAATTATTTACGTAAAGGTAAAGCTTTGAGTACATACTCGCATAAAATAATAAACAACAGAAATTACCTTCATATTCTTGACTGCTCTTGTCACTCTCTTCTCGTTTGCGACGCCTCCTGTTGAGATAGATGACATATCACATTTTGTACATCAGCTTAAAGTATAGTTTGTTCACTGAGAATTATCGAAAATGATAAACTTCCGTCATCACTATTTGTGCAGACGGTTGTGGGTTCGAGCCACAGCACAGGTTGTTATTGTAGTCTGTTTTTGAGCAGTCTCTAGAAGACCAAGAAGAGCTTGGTCTTTTACATAACTTTTCTAAACGATTTCTTTCACCTATGTATGGATGAAGAAGAACAGGAAATAGCAAAAGTTAAGGGAAGTGACTTGGTATCTAGAAGTACTACCAGCGATTCAAACAATTTTAACCTGCTGTCAGGGGCGGCTGGGAGTAAATATTTTTTGGTATTTGTTTCCCGAATTTTGGAAAAGTGCTCAAAAACAAACGTTAACAAGCCATTCCAGGTAGGGGTATGGGGGCGCTGTGAGTCCCCCTTGGGGTTGGGAAGAATCACGTTTTTGGCGAATTGCAGACTAATATTTTTTCTAAACAGCAAGTTAAGGGCGCTTTTAGTTTGTACGAATGTTTTGGAACGACAGTGTGAGCAATACCATGGCCAGCGAAGATGGAAAACTGGATTTGGGCCACAAGCGAAAATTTAGCTGCCGGCATATAACCCTCTCTGTGTCGCCACCTCAAAGGCACGGTATTTAGCCTGCGTGCAGCCTCAAACTCCTACTCAAAGGAAACATTTTTCCTTTGAGGAGGAGTTTGAGGCTGCACGCAGGCTACACGGTATTAGGATTGCGATTCTAATACCGTGGCCAGTGAAGGCAGAAAGAGCTTTGAGCCACAGCTACAATTATTGGTGAAGGCTAAGAGCCCTCTCGTAATCGCCACCAAGGAGGCAAGTTATTAGGATTTCAAAGCTATTGTCCATGGCCAATTTGCCGAATGGATTTTTGTTTTGCTGTCGCAAAAATAAAAGAATCAAGTTGTTCAAGGTCGCCTTTGATAATTCACCCATAACGAGATGCGGACAACAACTATATTCTTTTCTGTATCTCCACAAACCCTTTGAAATTTCTCGGGAATTCTCGTTTGAATCTAAAGTGGCTAAAGTCACTCGATGTAGTCTTTGTTTTGGCGAAAACGTCGTCGATATCAGGTCGGCACTAGATCATAGTCTCCCAAATCACATTACGTCATTCACTCTACATAGAGCCTCGTAGTCACTTAGCCTCTGTTCTCCTCATGTCTATAATATATAGAGATATGGGATTGTTCATCATACTCTTATATTTCATATTTCATATTTGATTCATTTAGGGAGGGTTGCCCTTCAGCAAAGGCTGATTTTCAAAGGGCCCTCCATTAAAGGGAATCTAAGCATATAGCAGCCTTTGATAAAAATAGCCGTGCAAAGACAATAGTCTGTGACGCGTGCCGAACCATATTTGGGTAACTGACCTATGTCAACAGGAAATACTGATATCTGATAGGCTAGAATCTGACCGCAAGTGGCTTGAGCCAATTTTATATGCTTACATTCCCTTTAAAAACAGTTACAATATAATCTAAACTAAAAATAGTCCAAACCTAATTACAAGAAAAACCATAATGTTAAAACCTAATTACAATAATTGATAATTTATATTAAAAGAAAATATTTACAAAGAGAAAACAAATTACAAATTTTGGGCAAGGGCTGACTCTGTAACACCAGCGCCAGCCACCCCCGATAGACGCGCGAAGCCAAAGCAACCGGCGACTCAGACAGGNTGACCTATGTCAACAGGAAATACTGATATCTGATAGGCTAGAATCTGACCGCAAGTGGCTTGAGCCAATTTTATATGCTTACATTCCCTTTAAAAACAGTTACAATATAATCTAAACTAAAAATAGTCCAAACCTAATTACAAGAAAAACCATAATGTTAAAACCTAATTACAATAATTGATAATTTATATTAAAAGAAAATATTTACAAAGAGAAAACAAATTACAAATTTTGGGCAAGGGCTGACTCTGTAACACCAGCGCCAGCCACCCCCGATAGACGCGCGAAGCCAAAGCAACCGGCGACTCAGACAGGTAGAACCAAAGATTGCAAGGGCAAATTTCGTCAAAACTTTCATTGAATTGACATTGACAATGACAAATTATATTGATTAGATGTAGGCATAGTTGTAGGAGCCAGGGGGCGGCAGCCCCACAACGTTGGAAAAATTTACCAAAATCAGCCTTTTTCGGGCAAAAACTTACCCCAAGTCGGGCAACAAATTTGGTAAACAATAGAAATTTTATCGGGCAGCCCCCCCATATTTTACCTTCCCCTACGCTTATGGATGTAGGAGAAACTTGACTAGGAAGAACCTTTAATTAGGACCTCCTATATTCGTTGATATGTTCCTCTGCCCACTTTAGTCTGAACTGACGATTTGAAAAGTAAAGGTGAAGCCAAATGTTATACAGCTGAGCTGTGAAAAAATAATAAAACTAAAACTGAATGATGGCCTAGAAACTTTGCGAAAAATGTTAAGTCCAGCCTTGTGACTCTGCGCATACCTGCACCAGGCTGAGGCCAAGTGACTACGAGGCACATATGGTTGAATGACGTCATGTAATTTGGGAGACTATGATCTAGTGCCGACCGTGATATCATGGTATTAGGGCCTGATTACATGAGAGTTTTCAACCCCGGGGTTGAGTTTCGAGTTGAAATAAATTTGCTATTACATGCGTATTTTCAACCCTGGGTATGAAACATTTGTTCATACTAATAACAAAGATAACAAAGCAATTCGACCCCGGGGCTGAAACAAGATTGCGATTACATGGACATTCAATTGCGAAAACAATGGGGATTAACGCATTGAAAGTTTCACCTCGGCTAGCTAAAGGTGGGATGAGATTTCATCCCCGGGTATGATTTCATCCCCGGGGTTGAGATTTCTCCATGTAATTGAAAATTGAAATCAACAAAGGAATAAGTGGAGAGGTGGGATGGAATTTCAACCCAGCCAACCGAGGTGAAACTCAACCCCGGGGTTGAAAACTCTCATGTAATCAGGCCCTTAGAAATGAGAAACTAATACCGTGGCCATAACCGCCCTCATGATTCAATGGCCTATCATTAGCACACAAGCTTATAATCCCCTAGGGAATTAAATATATTTTTGTCAGAACAAGCCAAACAAAATGTTGCGTTGGCGTTGACATTTGAATTATCATTTGAACACAAAGTACCCCTCTTCCACAGAGTCGATGTTAAAAGCACAACGGATTGGCTGATACAAAAATCCCGAAATAAGCCCTGTGAATTTTAGGGTTTTTTTGGAACAAGCTTTGGAAAAAAATGGTATTAGGCCCTTTAATACAACTGCGCGCCAACCCCTGCCTGTTTTGCAAAAACAAAATAATGATGATAATAATCATGAACAAAAAGAATACAAGCGCCGACATGACTGTGTATCCAGAGCACTCCATTGGGATAATTTACGTCAGCGAGGATTTGAAATTAGGGACAAGTGGTACCAACATCAACCTAATGTTGTTGTGCACGTGGAGTGAAGACGTGTTTTTCGACGCTCTGAAAAATGTAGCTGATTCGTCGAAATGTGTGTGCTTCGTTGGTTGATTGATATGACTTTGGTTATGATGTGATTATAATCCACATTCCACATTCCAGCAAGAGTATGTGAATTTAGTCACAGCGTCTTTTTGCCGAACCAAATGGAAAAGTTAGAGTCCGTTCAATATTCTGCTGCTCTAGCTGTATCAGGCGCATGGAGGGGGACATCACGAGAGAAGGTATATGCTGAGCTTGGTTGGGAATCACTAAGTCTCCGAAGATGGAGTAGACGACTTACTCTGTTTTACAAAATCATAAAAAATCTGACTCCATCCTGGTTATAGTAGGGATCCAATCCCACCACTTCCGCAGTCACAATATTCTTTTCGCAACCAGGATGTGGTCGGACGAATAAGGACAAGAACAGAAAAATTTCAATCTAGTTTCTATCCAAATTGCTTATCTGAATGGAACAAACTTGATCCCGAGATTAGACTTGCACCCTCAGTTGCTGCTTTTAAGAAAAAGCTACTTGCAATAATCCGCCCCCCTCTGCAAAACCCGTCTTTGGTATTCACGACCCTATTGGCCTATCCCATCTTACTCAACTTAGGGTTAGTCTCAGTAAACTGAATTCGCATAAATTCCAACACAATTTCAGGGATACTTTAGATCCAATGTGCCCTACAAATGATGGCATTGAGGATACTGAACACTTCTTGTTGCTCTGCCCCTCGTTTGATATGCAACGACGTGATCTTCTCGCTGGAGTTTTGGCAATATTACGACCATTCGGACATAACAACCTTTCAAATAAGGTCCTGATGCAATATTTATTGTATGGCGACAAAGACCTATCTATTGATCTTAACAGAAAAATTCTTGAGTTGACTCTAGCTTTCATCCACAACACCGGTCGGTTTGATTGAGGTCATTTTAATCTTTGTTATACGCCACCAAGTCCCTGTACTTATTATTTCTTTTTTTCTTTTTTTTCTTCTTTCATTTCTTTTCCATTTAGAGTAGCTACGTTATATTTATATACTAAACTGAAATAAACGATTGCGGAAAAGTTAGTGGTACAATCTTCCAACCAAAACCCCTGCCTTTTTGCATTTAATCCACCGATCAAATTGATATAATTCGGTGGGGAGCAGGGGACTGTTCTGAAACTCCTTTCCCACAGTCTTTATGCCGCAAACGTTCATTGTAGTTAATGTATGTTGTAGTTAGCGTATGGTGATTAATTTATAAGTATTCTTTGTTTTCTTTGTGTGTATTGTCTTAGTAGTGTTCATTGTTTTTATGTTTGAAGAATGAAAACATTATGGAGGGGCTTTTGCTCAACCGGAAGGAATACACCTACCTACCTACCTACCTACCTATATAGATAGGAATCAGGAATGTTGTTGCAATAGGTATTATTTATGCACACAATCAAAACAATTTAAAGATATTCAAGATATCTTGAAGGCATTGTTCATGTATACAATCATAACAATTCAGAGATATCTGATGTATTTATCAAATTTAGGTGAGTTGCCAATTGATATTTTCTCATTAGAGGCTAATTACTTGATGCTCCTAACAAACTCTGTCTGTTAATGAATTCATCAATGGAGCTGCCAACTCATTAACAAGCAATTTTCAAAATTTGACCTCTTTGACCTGGCAAACTTCCCTTACTGATTTGGAATCTCCAATATCGAGGATCGTTGAGGGGAAACAACAAACAACAAGAAGAATCAAAAAGAATCAAACTGTGGCACTGCTAGGGCGGCAACTGCTCGTTTCTCTTCAGCATTATCAAGCATCCCCGATAAATAATGAATTTCATGTCAGCATTATCAAGCATCCCCGATTAGGTCGACATCTAAATCGAATCGAAAAGTTGCAATAAGCCATTCAGAACGAATTAAAGCAAACTACAAGCATGATCTCATTCTTCAAACATGGCTAATGGGGGCCTTTAATTTGTTATATGTAAGAACATGGGGTAGCCACGATATTTTGCTCCTCATGTTATCGTCCCTGTAGTGGTGTATAGTTGTATAGTATTAATAGGTAGAGTAAGTAAACATGTATCGTAAGAGTTTTATCTGATAAAAAAAACAAAAGACAAAAAAAAACATCAACCTGAGAGCGTTGTTGAAAATGAAGAGTTCAAAGTACTATGGGATTATACCGGGTGTCCCAAAAAAAAGCATACCGATTTGGTCAACCCTAACGATCAGAATTTAGCATGAATCAATCCGAAATAATTTTTAAAACAGTACTCGATAGTTAACTTGAACATAGATACCTTGATTGTCGACATTGGTGCTTTGAGAGTAGATATATTAATCTTCAAAGGACAAATTTGCCTCCATCTCCAAACCAGAGCTTTGGCGTTTTGGCCTAACTAAATTCTTAAAGCACAGCGAATAAGCTAACAATAGACTTAGAAAAATTTCAACCAGGAGGAGAAAAATTAACTCGCTTGACTACCAACCTGAGGGTTGGTGGTTCGAGTCCCCGCCCTGTCGAACCTGCTACGTAGAGTGAGGAGAGTCGCCAACTCTCTGTAATTCCAGGCTAGAGGAATCGCGAGGTGTGGTCACATCGAGAGGAAGGACCAGGACATTGCTCGATAAGCTTAGCTTCTCAGTGTCCTAAAACTACCTTCGGATGCTAGGTAGCAATATAGAAAGAAAAAAAGACTACAAAGAAAAAACCTAATTTATAAATTTTTTATCGAACTTAACTTTAATTTAGGTCACCATCACAGGAGGCGATCTTATTTGTGAAAAATTTGCGCTTCAAATGCTCATTCAGCTTGTTCATTCGATTTCGCATCTGCTTATACGCTAAAATGGGAGCTTAACTAGTTTCACGAAGGAGATCTTTGTCGAAAAACACAGTCCATATGGGTTAAGAAGCTGCCATAATCTAATCTTGCCACAAGTACGCAATACGTGATATGGCTTAGAGACGATATCGTTTCTTGGGTGTAGATTATGGCAGGCACTTCCCAATGATATAAAACAGTCAGATACCCTCTCAAGCTTTAAAGGAAGAATCAAAATTTGGAAAAGAGAGGAAGGCGGGACACCAAAAGGTCTAAACAATAAACTTAACAACCCAGACAAATATTAGCTAAAAAATCCTCCCAAAAAACCAATGGATAGGCTATTTTCTTTCCGTTCGCTCATTTATATATACCGGGTGAGTCAGAAAAAACAATCCCCGTTTGAAAGGCCACTGCTCCCTGGATATCAAAACCATAATATTGAAAAATACTTTATTTAATGGTTGACATTTCCAAATAGGATAAGACGTGCTAAAGCATGTACATGTCATTGCTATGAAGACAGAAATATGACGAAAATTTGGTCGTGATTTTATGCCGTTTTTGAAGGTTTCTTGGAGGGGCTTTCTTGAGAAAAGCCATCATAATTTCAGAACTGAGTTGCCGATTTCAGTCAGGTAAAATTTAGAAATTATTTGAACATGTCCACTATTAAACAATATATTTACCAATATTTTTGCCTCGATATCCATGGAGCAGTGTGCTTTCAAACAGGGAATATTTTTTCTGTCTCACCAGGTATATGTATACGTATATGTAATGTATATGTATATGTCTCACCAGGTATATGTATATGTAAATCATAATAAATATATATATATATTTGTAGCTAACTATTATGTATTGTATTTTTTCTTTCTTTTTAAGCAATTTTACTTTTTTTTTATATACTCAATCTAAAAATTTACAATTTAACAAATATGCTGCACGGCAGGAACAGGCAACGTTTCTGCATAGTTTATATGTCGGAAATGTGTAAGAAACGGACAATTTCTGAGGATTTATCGCTTAGAGATTTGATGGAAACTCGAAATTTCTGCTTTGATTTCTAACATCAAAAATCATCGGAAAGGCACATTTCCGTTTCCTTGAAATCTCATATCAGAAACGTTGACATTTCCAACATTGAGAAACCATTGTGAGATTTCCCGTTTCTTTCCGAAATGCTACAGAGACTGAGCGTTTCGGAAGATAAACGAAACGTTTTTCCTATGAATTGTGAACATTTCTTGGACGACACTAAAACTGGTATCTTGGGAAAACCACTCAATTTCTACCATGGAAAGATCTCTTGACGCAAATTAAATATTATCTTTCAGTTAATTAGGCACCATTTTCACAGTGGATATAAAAATTAAAAGAAGAGTGAAAATTTCATGTTCGCAAAATTCTGCTGTGATCTCTCTTTAACAGATAGAGAGAATAGTAAAGCCTTGATCAAACACACTGTTATATATCAGGCCGAGCTAGACACGAGAGAGCAGGCTCAAGTCACGCTAAAAACCAACTTCCATAGTAATCCAAAACGAGGCTAATTCAACAGGACTACAATCCTTAGAACGAGGCTAATACATTACACTTTTTCTCCCTTAAAGAAAAGCGTTGCGTCCAACGGTTTTTTAAGATGCCAGCTAAGGCCACGCGTTAGCTGGGGTTAAGCAAAATCCCCCCGAATTTCCCCCCTTCCGCTTTCGCTACAATGTACCTGTGGTCCAATTCCTGCGTACGAATCATGCAGCACAGCACGCAATGAAACCCTTCGATGCATTCTTAGTAAGTCCGAAGTCCAAATATAAGAAATTGATAATCGAACGGGAAATTCGAAATAATTTACATTTTACAATTTTAATTCTTTTACCCTGCATGATGAGGGTTTCAACAGGTGACCCCGAGAACTAGGTCAACGATCAGGTGATAAACACAATTTCTGTTCGACCAATAAAGTGAAAGACATTTAGGTCCCGTGACTACTTGTAGCCAATCACAGACATTTCTCTTTCAACCAACCAATCAGAAGCTTATAAGTCAGAACCGCCAGAATTCAATATNCACTGAGCATCCAGATCTCAAACAGGTATTCCCAGAACCACCAATAATTTCTTACAGAAAAAATTCGAACTTGCATAATCAACTCGTTAAAACAAATAAAAAAAAAGAATACAACGGCCGGTTATTCTGTTCGCTGCACATTGGAGAAAACAAAGAAAAGAGGACGTCCATGCAAATTATGTTGCCACATGGGACAGAAAGATTCACTAACTAACGCAAAGACTGGCAAAACTTGCCGTATTGACGGCGGCTCTTGTAACAGCAAAAATGTCATCTATGCGGCTGAATGCACCAAACACAAATTAATATACGTCCGATATAAATCTACAACATTGAGCCAAAGATTTAATAAACACCGTAGTGACGCGAAACATGATCCAGATGCCACAGAATTGGGCAAACATCTCCACAAGAGTGAATCATGCAGTTTCGACCATGACTTAAAAGTCCACATTCTCCAAAGATTAGAAGGAGATCGCGATAAACTAGAACATTACGAAAACTTATGGATATCGGGTTTAGACTCGAGAGAACCAAACGGACTAAACTCTAGCCTTAATGAGCTCGGAAAGACATTTTATACGTTATACAAACATATTTAGCCTTTTAATCAAATTTTGTCACATTAATCGTACTCCATTTTCTATTTAATTATAAGAATTTTAGCTAAGAGCATGAAAAAGGCAATTTGAAACTGTTTGGAAAAAATTTCCGACTTTTCGAATTATGCATATTGGGGTAAAACGAAAACTCGGGGTTGAAAAAACTCGAAGATTTTGTTTCAGAGCAACTGAGCTGATTTTCTTAGGCATAACTAATGAAATACACGCTAAAAACATGAAAGAGGCAATTTGAAACTGTTTGGAACAAAATCCGACTTTTCGAATTATGCATATAGGGCTAAAATGAAAATTCGGAGTTGAAAAACTCGGAGATTTTGTTTCAGAGCAACTACGCTTGATTCTCGTAGGCATAACTAATGAAATACACTCTAACAACATGAAAAAGACAATTGAAGACTGTTTGGAAAAAATCTCCGACTTTTCGAATTATGCATATAGGGCTAAAACCAAAACTCGGGGCTGAAAAAACTCGAAGATTTTGTTTCAGAGCAACTGAGCTGATTTTCTTAGGCATAACTAATGAAATACACGCTAAAAACATGAAAGAGGCAATTTGAAACTGTTTGGAACAAAATCCGACTTTTCGAATTATGCATATAGGGCTAAAATGAAAATTCGGAGTTGAAAAACTCGGAGATTTTGTTTCAGAGCAACTACGCTTGATTCTCGTAGGCATAACTAATGAAATACACTCTAACAACATGAAAAAGACAATTGAAGACTGTTTGGTAAAAATCTCCGACTTTTCGAATTATGCATATAGGGCTAAAACCAAAACTCGGAGTTTGAAAATCTCCGAGATCTACGAGTTTTCGACCTGGCCGTATTAGTGCCATAGCAGGCGTATGATATTTACTTTTTGTTACAATTCTAGCAGCTCTATTCTGCAGCTACTGTAAGGTTTGGAGTTTGGTCACCCTACAGCTCCCCACAACGAACAACAGTACCGAAAGTGGGGCTCGACGATAATAATAATAATAAAAGGCATTTATATTGCGCCATTTATCCACACGGCTCAAAGGCGCATATCCCGATACATTTTACTCAACGTGTACTCAACGATACGCCGATACATTTTACTCAACGTGTTTTGAGGTAAACATTTCCTGGAATATTTCAAAAATCCAATTGCGCGAGAAACCTTGGTACGGAGACTACTATTGTTTTCTTCCCAATGTAAGTTCCTATCGATTATCACGCCCAGATACTTTGTCCGGTCTACATTTTCAACTTGACAGTCATCAATAAAAAAACAGTGGATGATCAACAGTTTTATCAGCGATTTTCTTAATCTTGGGCTGGGAACCTACAACCAGAGCTTAAGTGTTTAGGACATTAAAAGAAAGTGTATTACCTTGCAACCATTGCTTCGAATTATTCAGTTCACTATTTAGAGTTTGATTTATGTCTTGTAAACTCGTAGAAGACTCAGAAATACTAGTATCGTCAGCGTACATTGTCACTTTACCTTTCTTCAGAGAAAATGGAACATAATTGATATAAATCAGAAACAAAAGAGGGCCAAGACAGGAACCCTGGGGCACACCACAGCGAATATCTTCAATTTCGGAACAAACCCCATTTACTTTGCAGAATTGCTTTCTGTTAGTTAAGCAGAAAGTAAACCAAGTAAGTTCTTTGCAAAAATTGCAAAAATTGCAAAAATCGACAGTACATCTGGTTTCCCTGTGCCATTACTGTAAATGACTTGGACATTCTTGAGATTCAGGGTTGTATAACTCTGCTTAGCGCAAAGTAATGCAGTTCGTTTGCATTTTTAAATCGGGAATCTATTTGGTTTTTGAGTTCTAGAAGATAAGTAATTTTATAAAATTAATTTCTTCTCACACACATTTCAAGTTTCTTGCTTCTATACAGGAGGGAAAATTCATGTCAGAAATCTTGTAGGATTTTGCCATACCCTTTCTTTTTTAATTTCTTCTTTTTCTTCTTTTTCTTTTTTTCTTTGCGTCGTTTCTTTTTTTCATTTTCGGAGTCACTATTTCCTTCCTTTCTACCTGTACACAAACAAGAACAGAGACTACATTGAAATAGAAATAATATAATAACAATCTTCCATATTTGTACAGGTTAATTTGGTCAGTAAATAAAATTACTGTTATCAATCAAAGACCTGTATCCTACAAAGTAAAAGTTGATATATACAAGAATAAAAGTTACAAATTAACAAGATTAAAATTACAACCGAGAAATAGCCAAAAGTCTAAGTTTGTGTCCTTGCTGTATGCTTTGAATTTCAAAAGGGATGTTTCAGTTTGTAAGTCATCCGGTAAGTTATTAAAAATCATTGCTACTTGGAACGCGAAGGTTTTAAGTCCAGTTTCTGTCCTAACTTTTGGAATGACTACGCTTTTGTTGTTTTTGCCAGTATTCATATTATGACTGATCCTTGTGAAATAGTGTACAAAGTCTTTTGGTGCTATACCGTTCAAACATTTAAAAACTTCTTGAGCACATTGGTTTAAAAACTTGTTGACTTCTTGAGTCTGTTTCGAATATGGTTTATCCGGGGGAGTTTGACGTCGCTTTTTCTATTTCCATTGATATTACGTATTGCTCGATCTTGAAAGCTTTCAAATTTGTGTTTCTTCGACTGGGTCATGCCGACGAAGATATTGGAACAGTAGAGCATGACAGGAAGGACCATCACTTTATAGATGGGTTCTGCCGTATTTGGACTGATGTTTTGTCGTACTCGTGATAGTAGCTTGATTCTTGATGAAATCTTTTAAAGGTCATATCCAACCATTTATGATTTTTTGAGGAAAGATACTTTAAGGTTTGGCGAATTTCATGGTACAGTTTATTTTAAATTCTGAGACCATTAAATTGGGATTTGGGGGCTTTTAAAATGAGTAATCGACGAAAAAGGCGCGGTGTGAAAAGAGTCTGGAACCAGTCAAGTTGTGACGCACACAGAGTCATAACATGATTTGAATGACTGTCTCAAGCGTGTATCAAGCGTGTACAAGTGTACAAGTGTACAAGCGTGTATCAAGCAACGCTGTGCTTTGATAAGCACGACAATTCCAAATGAAGCTGTTACAGTTCATCTCTAATAACGGTTCTAGAGGACGTTTGATAGCATAGCAGTGGTTCCCTGAAATCTATGAAGAGCATCACACATCTTTGCAGTTTATCTTGGTGTCGAAGATCAACGTAGTCAATTTCCGAAGGAAACGCTTAGGCCCATCCAGAATGGTAACTAAATGGCTATGGCGCGAGACGAACTCATGAGTCCTTATTTCGATTTCAAAAGAGCATCTGGCAGGCATTGATTATAACACAGAGAACACTGGGAGGAGAGAGAAATGACTCATGGCTTGGTAGACACTTGGCGCGGTAAGTAAAGAGTAGGGGTATTTCCACATTTTTTAGTAGAAAACATACACTCTAGCTAGGAGAGGGTGATATGGCCTAACCTTCCTCGAATGAAATCGTGGCACAGTTAAACAGTATCCCAACAGCTTGAACTTACTACCATACGGTATGGTAGTGAATTTAAGCTGTTGGGATACTCATACCAACAAATTCCAAGTTGCAAAATTACATTTTTATTAAATTTTGACTAAAAAATTTCATTAATGAGTTTTGGTTTTGCTACAGCTAGGGTTGGACACTACCAGGGTAAGAAGGAAAATGTGAGGGTAAATTGCACAGAGTTCAAAAGATCCCCTTTTTGCTCACATCATGATTTTGATTTTGTATTTATAATTTTGAAATTTTCAATTTCCTGTTTTTTACCCCCAAGTTACCATTTTAGTCTGGTAACTTGCAAGTGCTGTGTAAACCTAAATACATGCTCTTGGGCTACGAAAGGGCCTTACACTTTCTGATATAATGCTAGTGCCTTGATTAGAAGAAAAAATATGGACATATACTTTCCTACAGGAAAACAAATAAAGGAATTGTCATCTTTCCCCGATCTACCTTTACAAGAGCACCAAGCAATCACATGTCACTGAAATTAAGGTGTTTTTCAAAGCATAGAATTTCAAAAGCTTGGCCAAAGTTGGGTCAAAATTGATACATCAGATTTTTATCTTAACAAGATTTTATGGAGGGATATGATTGTGTTGCAGAGTCCCTTGTCAACATGACAACATAGACTTCACAAATTTTGCTCTAACCAACCAAATATTGTGATAAATTTTCATTTTCATCTGACATTTATTTCCAGGTGTAGATGTGGCAACTGCAAACTTTATCTGCTTGAAAACTGAAAAGAATTGGAATCCTGCCAAGAGATAAAGCAATTTTTTGATGTTGATGGCGCCAGGGAAGTCAGGATTTGGGGGCATTCCCTGTATACACACAGCTCAGCATCAAGAGTTCAGTTGTATTTGCATGCAGCAATCCGCACAACTATTTGTTCGTTTATCAGGACAAAAACTTGTACTGCTACGAAAGCGTACAAGTTGTGAACTTGTCCGGACAAAAACTTGTGCGGCACCGTGTAAACGCAATTTGCCGAACTTCTTTTTGTTGGGATTCACAACGAGGGTAGAATTTTCCTAAAATGAGGCAGTGCAAACATTGTAGTGTTTGTTTTTGTGCTGTAGAGAGTTTTTGGCGCCAAAATTGAATGTGGTTGTGAGTTTGGTGGTTGACCTGCACAAAAACGAAATGGAAAATGCTTTGCGCACACAATTGTTTTGCCTGCTAAGTTCACTTCTCAGCACGTTAGCTGCAACTGCAAGTGCATATGCAGAACTGGCTGTTTTGTCTGCAAGTTACCACAGGAGCAGACGCCGGAGACTGGCATCAATCATTGAAGAAAGCTCGAACAAGATCGAAAATATCTCAAAAGTTCTGAAAGTCAAGAGAAGGAATCTAGGCCATCTGCAGTTTTTTATGCCTTGTAGTCGATTATCACTTGCATGATCAGAGCTGTTTCTTCATCAGTCCAAACAAAATGTTTCTCAGTTTTCTTGTTGTCCTTCGATTGACCCTTCTTCATATTACTTGCTATTTTCTGATCCTTTCAGCGATTCGATAACTTGCTACCTGCAAACTTTATTTGAACTCGCCACTCAAAGACACGGCCTAAGAAAGAATTTGGCGCCAACATTTGATTTGCTCGTTAGTGCGCATGTCACAGCACAAAAATACGTTCAGATCAGGTACCGTGTAAACGGAAGGGCTAAGCGAACAAATACTTTTCCGGTACCGTGTAAACGCAACTTATCCGNTCTTCACCTGTCCAAACAAAATGTTTCTCAGTTTTCTTGTTGTCCTTCGATTGTCCCTTCTTCATATTACTTGCTATTTTCTGATCCTTTCAGCGATTCGATAACTTGCTACCTGCAAACTTTATTTGAACTCGCCACTCAAAGACACGGCCTAAGAAAGAATTTGGCGCCAACATTTGATTTGCTCGTTAGTGCGCATGTCACAGCACAAAAATACGTTCAGATCAGGTACCGTGTAAACGGAAGGGCTAAGCGAACAAATACTTGTCCGGTACCGTGTAAACGCAACTTATCCGTACAAAAACTCGTACGGATAAAAACTTGTTCGGCACCGTGTAAACGGGGTCTTAGAATCATTGGCGTTGAATTGAAATATGGAGAACAAAGAGAATCAGGACCAGATTGCTGGAAGGAAGTTAAAGGAATCTTTAAAGAATTGGGAGTGGATGTGCCAAACCTAGTCATCGACAGAGCCCATCGTATTGGCGAAGTAAAAGAAATTAGAGGAAAGCGCTAATCGTCAGATCATCGTGCGTTTCACCACATGGAGACACCGCACACTGGTGTATCGTGCCCGTCACAAGAGTCGAAAGTATAAGATTCGTCTGGATCTCACAAAGAAGAATGTAAAGCTGCTGATTAATGCAAAAGATCTGCTGGAAGAGAAGAGCCTTCAAGGCTGTTATGCATTCTCTGATGTTAACCGCATGCTTTGTTTAAATCTTGCGGGCAAGTTCCAATATTTTGATTCGGAAAAGCAGTTGCTGAAATTGAACGGTCCTATCAGTCATGTCCAAGAATCAGACGAAGAGAGTGAAACGGAAGGTCACGACGAACATGACGAAAACGAGGAGGACAGTGAAAAGGAAGAACACGACGAGAATGACGTCGAAAACATTGAATAGACAAGATCGAGACTTTTTCTTCAAATCGATGTTTAAATTGTTTAACTTATCATTCTGATATGTTGTTGAGGTTCATGCTCCCTTTGGAAGATGACATTTTAGCCCTACAGTGTTTGGCTTTTTCGGTTATTCGTGTTTGTTTTTCAAGTTTCATTTCCAGTTTCTAAGTTGAAAACACGCCAAAATAAGAATCCCATGGGTCACTTGAATCCCATTAGAACGGCAGTATTGTGAAAGTTTATCATTTCATTGTTCTGAAACAATCCATGTTTTATTCCATGTTTATTTTCTAAGTAATTTTTTAAATTTTTTAAGTCGAAAAATCATGCCATAGTTTCAATTAATAGAATTCCATAAGTCACTTGAATCCCCCTGGAACTGTAGTATTGCGAAAATTATCATTTTAATATTCTGAAAAAGTCCTTGTTTTAACAATACATTAGTAAATGGAAAAGCGCAGCACCGCCGAACCTATTCATCCTAGCTAGTACAATGCCCTTAGCGAACAATGGGTACCTTCTTGGAAAAGTATTCTCGTTATTTACTTTCTGTGTTTGTGAACGTAATGTATTTGTCATTTTAAATTTTATTTCCAAAGTAGCAGCTCAGTTTCCTAAGTGCCCGCAGAACAGCAAACTTCGGATCCTTTCCATGCGGAGTTGGACAATTGAATGCATATAGGTAGTTTAAGTGATTGGCGAGCAGCAATTGGAAAGTACGACGCAGTATTGTTTCGTAAAAAAAACTTCAAGATTGAACCCTTTTTCAATCATATTTTTCGGACATTGCGGTTGTTGTGTTTTTGTGCTG
Organism: Aurelia aurita; assembly: GCA_004194415.1. Taxonomy (NCBI): domain Eukaryota; kingdom Metazoa; phylum Cnidaria; class Scyphozoa; order Semaeostomeae; family Ulmaridae; genus Aurelia; species Aurelia aurita. The sequence continues at coordinate 47,181 of REGM01000193.1, read as the reverse complement.
CCTTTGTAACCATATCTATCATTGCTGTTCCATTGTCCATGTTGTTTATTGCTCTTGCAGGCTATTTTGAGACTGGGGATTTTTTCCGAATTTACGTAAAAGTTTACTTATATGTCAAGGTATCTCTCTATTTACCTTTCGACATATGTCTCAATCCGGGTTTCTTTTTGCATTGGTTTAAGGGACACTCCTCGGTCATATTCAATTATGTTTTGGTTTCTTAGTGTGTCAGCTGTTTGACATTCTGTATTTGCAATGGATGTACCTATGTTTATTAACAAGTAACGATATCGAGTCAAGCCCAGGCCCTTCTCTTAGAAACTTTTTCAAATTTTGCACGTGGAACCTAAACAGTATAGCTGCCTATGATTTTTCTAGAGTTTTTCTCATTGATGCCTATAATACAATCAACAAATACGATGTCATTACATTAGCAGAGACTCATTTAGATAGTACGATTGATCTGCCAGAGAACTACTTTCAAGCATCAACGCTTCATATTGAAGGGTACTCTTTTATTAGGAAAGACCATCCTGCTAATATAAAGAGGGGAGGTGTAGGTCTTTTTTATAAATACTCCCTTGCTATTATTGAACGTTACGACTTAGAATTAATCTCAGAGTGTTTGGTTTGTGAGCTGAAGATTGATCGCAAGAAATTGTTCTTCCTTGTAATGATGTATCGTAGTCCGAGCCAATATCATAATGAATTCCAAAATGTTTTTAAAAATTTTGAAACAATGGTCAGGAAAATCCAGGATGAAGATCCCTATTGTATCATGATTCCAACAGTACACCCAAAATGCAAGTTATGTCACGAATATGATGAAACCATAGAACGCATCACGTCAGGATGTCCATAAGTAGTATAGCCTGCGCGCAGCCTCAACGCTCCTCGCCCAAAGAGTAGAGTCTGCGAAACTAAGTCGATTTTGCCTTTCTCGCCTCGATATGAAAAACGACCGAGCGAAGTTTCTTTTGTCAAGTTTATTGTTTCTAGACCAATCACAGTAACTACTCAAGAAAGTTTGAGCACCGGACAAGCTAAGCGGATAAGTGGATAAGCGTTTTGATTGGTTAAAAAAAGCCGCGACCAAGTCTGATTATGCCGCGCGATGATAGTTGTTCAAGATGGCGAAGAACGAAGCTGTGGAGAGATCTTGCCTGAGATGTTCAAGCCCGTTCAAGGAAGGGCTAGAGTCTTTTAATGTTTGTCATGACAATACACGCTTGCTGTGAAGATTGATTCAAGGTTATTCGATGTTTTTTTTCAATGAAAGAACTTGTTTAAGTCCTTTGCACTGCACCGTCGGCACAGAGTTGTGGTAGGTCAATTAGAGCAATAACAGGCCATACGATACGAAGAATAGGCCATTCCTATCGTGATTGCCGACTTTCTATGGACTGTATTGCTCGACCTGGGAACTTGTTATTTCTTTTCTGCCGACTTTCATGGTAGATAATGCGTATGAGTGCAAAGAGATTAGCATCAGAGCAGCTAGAATATATTTTTGTCTGCATCAGGATATGCTGTAAGACCTCGGTCCTCAATACTGAAGTTAGAAGGAATTCGTCACCTGAGTCGATGCTGGCAAGACAGACTATGACAAAACTCCCTCTGCGTTTTCGAGTGACAGTTGTTGTTACATTCGATGATGTTCACTGAATAACTTATTGGTTGATACTGCCTTGTTTTTATTGTCATGCTTTGCCATAAACAGATTAAAAACTTTAAAGGCATCCAAGAAGTGTGAAGGGATTCTAATAGAATTCTACTGCAAAGACCTGGATTTCAAAATTGTTTCAGGGTAGAATTTCTGTAAAGAGAACCAATTTAAAGAACAATTTGAGATAGCTGATTTGAATAATTCAGAAATGTTTGATTAAGATTAAAAATGCTCTAATTTGTGTCTTAAAATACTTCTTCTTTGGGTAGACAAATGACCCTTGGCAAATACAAAACCAAACCAAATATACAACCAAATACAAATTATATAATTTTAATTTTTAGTTAGCTCAGCTTTGAGTTTGGCCTAACATTTTCATATGCTCCTCAAGGTTGAGCCCCAGTCGGTTGAATTTTCCGAGCAGATGAGAATGCTATAGTTTATGCAAAAAAACTTCACTTTGAAGTTGAATAGAAAGTTATTGCTGAGTGACCTTTTAGTGTATAAGATTCTGCTCACTTGGAAAGTCCACTGACTGGAAATCAGCCTTTACCGCCAGAAAAAGAGATGCATGTCACAAAGGGTTGTTTTCTCAAAATAGTAAAATTATTCATACATGCAGAAAAGTTATTTCTGATGTTTTAGTAATTTGAAAGCTATCTCTGTTAAACCTGGTCCCAGTGTCCACTCGAATCATTATGTTGTGCCTCTGCACAAAGTTGATATTAGCAACCTTTTTGTTTCTTTTGAAACGTTGTCTTCATCTTTACTGTCTGAAAAAGCTTCAGTTGTGTTCATCTAAATATTATAGATAATACAATTAGAGCAGCAACATAAACATCTTTTTTCATAGACAGAACAAGCAATTCAAAAGTACTAACTGAACATAAGATTGGAGATTCAAAGAGGGGGAAACCCAAGGAAAACATGTCTAGTAGGAAACTAACTTGTTTCTGCATTTTACAAACACAACAATTTGCTGATAATACAGTAGTTTTGCGACACCTTTCTTGGTACTATGGGTTTTGTTTTGTGTTGTTGCATTTCCAAATCTTAATGTAAACTGTAGTTTTGATCATCATGGCATTATAAAGGTTCCTCTTAACTTCCTGGTAATTGCTAGAAGTGAACACTGCTAGTGTGTTGGAAATTAGTGTCCTACCCTTGCAACAATGCTGCAGGGTCCCTCCTTGAGTCCCTTGCAAAGACTCTGCAATCAATAGACATTTTACAGTACAGGCCTTGCCCACATTTACATGACAAGAATTCTTCAGAAGTTTCAAGAATTCTTGAGCCATGATATGAAAGACAGTACTTTTTTATAAACAAGAATTCTTTGAAAAACATTTTTTGTTTCACTCAACTGCTTCTTCAAAGATGGAGGACAAAACCAAAAGTCTAATCTATTCAGTGCAATACATGCAGAATATAAAACAGCAAGAAGCAGATATTTGAATCCAACTTTCAAATGCCACCTATTTACAGCCTCTACTGTATACAGTAGAATGGTGTTGAAC
>REGM01000193.1:0-14717 GCA_004194415.1 Aurelia aurita | reverse complement strand
TTTTGGGGGTTTAAGTTTCGTGGTCTTAGCTTTCGTGGTCGTAGGTTTCGTGGTCTTAGGTCTTCGTTTTCTGGGTCTTAGTTTTTCAAACACCCGAGCTTAAACTAGACATCATATTTTGTCGTTCTTTGAATAACCCCAAAATAAATGTTTCATAAATATGAACAGTAAAAAGAATACAATTATTTTCTCGACTGCGTATCAACGTATCAGCGTATCAGCAAATTTTGAGTGCTTAATAACTTTTATTTTTGACATTTTAACTTAAAGTAACACAATATTTCATAGGTGATTTCAAAAATGGATGAGGGCACCTTAGAATCTTTTCTGATTCTTTTTTATTTTCAAATAGCGTATCTAGAATTTAAAAAGGAAGAGCTTCCAAATTAGGCTGGGGTATTCTAGAATTGCTCCGGAAAATCCAAATGTCAGCAGGGACCGCGGAGCTGAGGCCCCCCCAATAATTTTCAAGTCATACTTTTTTAGTTTTTTAAGAAATTATGTTTATATATCAGCAAATAGCACCTGCGGTTCGTCGGTTCATAACATAAGCACTATCGAAGTTGCAACTATTATTATCAATAGAAATGAGAACAAGATACGAAACCCCATCCATATGGGAAATTTGATTAAAAGTTGGATCAATTGCCGATACAAAGTTATTCTTAAAAAACAATGCTAGATTTTGTTAAAAATCTTTATTTCTGAAAGAAGAGAGGCTTTATGTTTCTATACAGCCAAAAAGTCGGATCGCTTTGGACCAAGGAAAACAATCTGACTTACACGAACTCTGACTTATGCGAATTAATTTGGAAAGGAAAATACGGATGGGACTTTCAAGAATCTTTATTTTTTCTGACCAATGCAAATATCCGACTTATAATTCTGCGAGATTACGAAATTTTAACTTTACAACACACGATATTAAAGTGGGGCATTTATTTCGGGCCCTTGCCCGTAATCCAGTGGTACATGAACCTTTCGCCATCAGATGAATAATTGCAATTACTGTACACTGTATTCATCAATGATTTTATGGTGATTTAGTGGTTGAATAAGCTACCCACTATCCAGGCTGTCCCAGGCTGTCCCAATATTTTCTAGCCCCCTCAATCCAAAATATGCTCCACGGTCCCTGAAGGTCAGTACTGGCATTTCCTAGGTAGGGTCTGATTGCAAGAATCGGACAATTTATGATACACAGACTGCACACTATACGGATGTGTGAGCCCATTCAAGGAGGAATATTTATAAACTAACTAAGTTTACTGAAGAAGCAACAGGAAGCCCATATAACTTGATGAGAAGGACATAGCTTGATGAACCAGACATGACTGTTGAGTTTTTGTCATTGTGTGTGTTTTTTTGTTGTTTTATGTTCGTGTGTTTTTGCTCGTAACTCGCACATAAGTCAACAAAGGGGTTAGGAGACTAACAGGCCTGTTGCGATAGCTTCGATTCAAATTCAAATCCATATCTGCAGTTACAACAGGAAATCTAAAAATTAAGCTTTATAGTAAATCTCAACCAACAGGATTTCCGGTTTCACTGGAACAGTAAATTGCGGTAAAAATTCTATCTCATATCCATCTCTGTATATTTCAAGTCGGTGACAGTCAGCCTTTTAGTCTTCTGGCCAGTTTTTGTAAGATCTCCGCATAGTGGACTGGGATCTACCACCAGTCCAGGTCGGATGTATTTCTATATATATATATAACTGTGTATTTAAAAGAATTATTTTCCTATTTCTCAACAAAATATTTATTTCCCAAATGAAACTCGTAGGAAAGGAAAACAATTTTTTTAAATACACAGTTACATGGGCTTCCTGTGAAGAAGCTGTCAAGACAGACCATAGTTATGGTCTTGGTGGGATGGAGGCACTTTTGTTGTCCCAGTTTCACAGAGATCTTGTGATCTTTTATTCCATGGATATTCAAATAATGATATTGGCTTGTCTAGCTCTTTGTTTGTTTAATTTGTCTATACTGAAGTCATTGGGACAACAAAAGTGACTCCACCCCACAGACCATAACTCCCTCTGGTTATGGTCTGTGATGCTGGCTATAAGAAGATATCGTCATGATAAAGTGTCATATGTGTAGGTAAACTGCTGTGCACCTTTTATCTTGCAGAAATGTATTTCCATTGAAAGAGCAGTTATCATAGTTGTTAAAGGCAAGCTTTTTAGATGATCTGTGGTCTCTTATGGATGTGCTTTGTCTTGACAACGGTGACGGAGAACGTTTTCTTGGTCGCCTTTCTCTCGGACTTCTGCTTCGCGATCTCGTCATTTTCTTGTTTCCCTCCTTTTGCAGTGAACCTCGTTCCTGACATCGTGAGTTCTCGAGTTTCGATTTTGCGAGAATAACTATTTTGCAAAATCATTTTGGATATGATCAAAATATAATAACAAAACGTTATGTTTTTTTGCCTGTGTAATGATAGGCTGGGAGTGGAATTTGCTATCGGTGCGGACAGAAGTTTAGTTTAACAAAATTTTAGTGAAAATTTTCAAAATCAGAAATCGCGAAACAGGGGACGAACATGAACAGCCGCAAAAATTTGTATCCAAACAGACGAAAACCGAAACGAGGTCACAGCATCCATTCAGGTAAAGACGATTGATGAGGAAGCGAAAGAGGCAGCGAATTTCATGAAATGAATGAATGCAAGAAAATGGTATCACAAATGTCACAAGCACTTTCAGATATCAAATCATATGATCCTGTTTTTAGAGGTACAGAATACCAATAAATCTATAAGCTTCTTCTCTAGTATAAAAAAGGCTAGACCTGTAATAATAGTAGGGTAGGCCTAAGTAGGGGTCATCACGTTGTTTGTTTACTCGTATTTTTTATCACAGGTAAAAAGGGCTTGTAATCTCATTTGCAATATCATGCGATTAAACTTGATAATCAGTTTCAGTTTAATAATCTATAAGGTATTTCAATCCTTATGCAATCCGAATGTGAATCCCATTTGATTTTGATAGAATTATCGCGATGTAATCATCCAGTTAATCCACCAATAATGGTAGAATCGCATGCAATTTTATAATGTGATGCATCTTTCATGATTGTGAAATTAGAATAAACTGATTCTTTGTATAGAATAATCCAACATGGGATTAACAATTTTGTCCCCACAGAATCACATGAAATTATGCTACTTGCATAATCACAAATCTGGATTGTAGGTTACACTGACGCTTCCTCACCAGCCAGTCTGCAGAGTGTGGCAACTGCACACACAAGATGTTTTACAAACATTTTATGTGCATGCCGATTTTGAATGAGATCTTTTGTTCTCTATCTTAAAAACAAAGGAATCAAAGACCCTGCACGCGAACACGCCACTGCTTCTTTGGTCTGCACGCATTTTGTTAAGAACTGCCATACTCTGCAGACTGGCTCACCAGATTGCTTTCACATTGACTAATAAGAAATCGAAAGAAGTAAGATTGAATAATGAGCCTCAAGCTGGTATTCCAGCGATCCTGAACAGGAGAAACGGGAGCCAGGGTGGATCATAGCTCTTCACCTCAATTCCTACCACCCTCGTTCTACCCTCTTGTATGCTTCATTCCATTCCATGCCATGAGATTTACTTTTAGAGAAAATGTCTTCATTGTGCCACAGAATAGAGACAGATAAAGATACATTTTAATGCTCCAGATCCTATATAATAACGGGAAACAATGTTTTTACAAAACTTAGAAGATATGTCCACAAGCTCATCTTGAGTCCTGCAACAAACATTAATAAAAGAATATAAACATATATAGAACAAATCTTTTCACTACTGACTACTTAAGCAACATTTATAAACTAGTTATCTTTAGTGCACCAACACAGTACTACAATTGACTATGACAATACCTAATAATATTAGTAACGATTTGCTGTGGGCCTTGGGGGGGGTGGGGTTGGCATTACCCTCCCTTGTTTTTCAATATTTTATATTGTTTTATTTTTCTTAGTATCAGTTTTCATATTTCATATCCTTTCCTCTTCTGCACTACAAACATCTTCATTGCTTGATTGAAATGCATTTTGAATCATCTCTCTCGCAATTATTACGAAATAAGCAATCATAGAAATGCCCACCCGTGCTTGGCTTGGCGTAATTTTGTAAATTAATTTTCACTGAAGAAAGCTATTCCTTGGTGACTATATTCTTTCTAGTTTTACAATTTTCAGGTTTTACATTTCTATTCAAATGTGCACCTAAGCACGGGTCCTTGTCCAAATTTACTACGCTTATGTCTATGATTGAGGAGATTCCCTCGACCATCGCGTTTGCAGTTTAGGCCAAAACCAAAAAGCTCTGGTTTGGAGATGGATGCAAATTTGGACTTTTATGATTAATATTCGCACTCTTAATGCATAAATATTAACAAAAAAGGTATTTATCTTCAAGTTAACTATCCAGGAGAACTTCAAAAATTATTAGGGATTGATTCGACCTAAATTCTTATCGCAAGCCCCGATAAAATCTGTTACCTTTTTTTGGGACACCCGGTAGGTTTTGGTATGTGAGTGGAGCTCGGGTATTCATTTTGGAGAATTTAGTATAAAGAACGGTGTGGGTTTTATACCCAATCCAGATCATATCAAATCAAGGTCATCCATGATCCTGAGTAGAAAAGGTATCAACATTAGCAAAAGTATGTTAGGGCTACAGTATGATAATGGCAGAAAACGATGGCAAGGTATGAATCCATGAAGATGACCAAGTTTAATAAATTCATGGTAAAATGAGGAAACCGATTTTAAATCAAGAAATGCAAACCAATTTAGAATACTCATAAAAGATTGGTATTTCGAAAATCAATGCGTCTGCAACGCTTGCAGTTAATAGATTCCATAATATATGCTTGCAGTTAATAGATTCCAAGAATCGAATCCGCACATCTTTTTTTTGACTTCATGGCGGCCTGGTGCACGGACGTATAAGCGACTTGCTCCGGCCTTGTTTGCTAGTTTTTCTCTTGAAAGTGATGTGAACGTGATGTGAGAGTATATACTGTGCTTCTTATTGGCTACTTATGAGTTTTTCACAAATGTGCTGCTAACTGAATTCACTAAAGCAAAGTTATAACTCGTTTTTCTTGACACGCGGAATTGCAGAGCTGTCACGCCTCTCGAAATTAGGCCACCGACCGATGAACAATGACTGTACNACGGTGTGGGTTTTATACCCAATCCAGATCATATCAAATCAAGGTCATCCATGATCCTGAGTAGAAAAGGTATCAACATTAGCAAAAGTATGTTAGGGCTACAGTATGATAATGGCAGAAAACGATGGCAAGGTATGAATCCATGAAGATGACCAAGTTTAATAAATTCATGGTAAAATGAGGAAACCGATTTTAAATCAAGAAATGCAAACCAATTTAGAATACTCATAAAAGATTGGTATTTCGAAAATCAATGCGTCTGCAACGCTTGCAGTTAATAGATTCCATAATATGTTAGTGTGTATTAGTACTTGCACTATTGTAAAACTAACATTAAAAAAGGTATTATTATTATTATTTTACGAGCTCGTCACATTGGGGGCTGAAGACACTCAATTCAGTTCAGTGTCATACTTAACATTCTACCTGGATAGTCTCTGGGCAAACACTTAACCACACACAAATCCGTCACATGTAACTTCAAGGATTTAGAATACTCATAAAATCATAAAATCTAATAATAAAAACTTTTGTTTCTCCCAACTTTCAGCTTTTCTAGAATATATAGATCTTGAATTGTTTGCTGCAAAATTTTATATTTTTCGCGACTTTAAAAAGTCTGCTTTTTAGTGAGATGCTACATTTCATAAATAAGAAAACTTTAGGTGTCTCAAAAGCACCCTTAGCATGTTGTTTTGCCTGTTGATAGCAAACCTTGTAGGGAGACTTTTAGTGTTTTTGTCATCATAATCATCAATCTCAATTTCCATACTAATCTCAATAATTTATAATGATTCATTCTATCAATATATGAAGCTTCAGCCTATACAGACAAATTAATTATTTCAAAAATGACGAAATAGTCATAAGTTGACTCAAAATGCTCTTCCACAGAGGCTTAAATCTTGCTTGAAAGTACTGTGATAACATTTCTTCCTGAAGGTTTTGTGGCAGAAAGAATGGGTTTGCATTTTTAATAGTTGCCATCTTAAAAGATGATATTAACAACTCATCCAAAAGGCATATCACTGTGATTCGTAATTTTACGTTAAATAGTGGTGTGACAAACAGGTAATGTCCGTTACGATGCATGAGTAATGTCATTTACACATACTTTTGACAATAAAATTTAAATAAGACCAACATTTGAACAAGAATCAATCTTTTGATCAAACTTCATCATGGCATATTTCAAAATTGGTTTCTTCGTTGCTTTATGGCATATAATTCAAGAAAGAATTCAAGTTTGAAAACTTTAACTGAACTGAAGTTTTCTAGGGTAATGTCCTTTGCAGCAATAGAATAGTTGGTAAATTAAAAAATTGAAAAGTAAAAGGTTTCCTCTAATGAGAGAAAATAAATAATATGATTGAAAACATTGAACAAATACAAGGAATCGCGTTGTAAGTCTACAAAGACACTAGGATATAAAACGTTTGTTAAGTCTATGCGGCAAAAGATTCCCCAATCTAAAAATAATTCTTTCTCTAAATTCTTTCTCTTTGTAGCATCTTTAGCAGCGTATAATAGTCCCAAAACCGATATACTAGCCGTGGAATATCCTTCTGAATTGAAATGTCTTCAAACATTCGAATCTGAATGTTCAAAGTTTTGGTTAAGATTTTTTTGTATTCTAAAGCACAGCTTAAAATTTCAGTTTAAACAATATGCTAAAGATTTGCACGCTGCTAGCTAGAATTTAACTAATTGTTCTTTTATTTTAGTTGACATACGCCTCCATGAACCATTATGGAAAGACTACCTATCTGGTGAAGACATTTCGGTAGAAATCCTTGCGCTTTGCTCCCAGCTTGAGGCTCTTTGCAAAGAACGCTATACAGTAAGTAAAAAAAGCGTTTTGCCTAAAATCGGTTACAAATTGGTTTAATAAATGGCGAAAAATGTTAAATATACATAAAAAGACCTGCTGCATCGTATGATATTGCTAATTTTCCAAAAGTGAAGCTTAACATGGCTTTTCGTAAGTACGCATGCGCAGCAACGAATTATTGATGACGTCATCAAAAATCAACAAACTTTATATCAAATGAAAGCCCTTCTCAAGAGGAGGTCAGCTATGTTTGCTCCATTGTTATAGAACAAGTGATTCAAAAGTTATGGCTGAAAAGGTATTTATTTTGCGGAGCACTCAATTCAAAAGTATGTGTTTACCCCCTGAACCAGTGTCAAAAAAATGTAAATTGTCATCAAAAGATGTCTCCTGAATAGAAACTAAAAGGTTATAGTAGAAGAACTCAAGGAGCTGCGTTGAAAAATGCACTAGGAGTTCCCCCCCCCCCCCCCTCTAGTCTGGATAGAGTTAAAGCTAAAGCATGAAATCGCTATCAAAAGACAGATCGGTAGAATCGTTAACTTTTCTTTCAATAGCCCTCTTCCGATCACGCATGAATCTCAGATGTTTTGGAACTGAGTTCCCTCTTACAACATCAATCCATGTTTTGAACTCTTTCTTCTTGAAGTATTCATCTAGGGAAACATCCCTGGCTGTTTGCGAGGCCCTGTATCGATCACAACGTTCTCAAAACGTCTCTTTCTTTTCCCTGTTTTTATCATGCGTCTTCGTGGAGCGAAATTGTGCTTCCCTGCATTCTATACTGAACCATTAGCGGGTTCTAAACAAAACCTTGTGATCGGAAGAGGGCGATTCTTTGCCAAGCTGACTGCCGTTAGAAATTTACTCTCGGCTTGGAAGCAAGGGGTGCAATCTTCGAAATTTGTTTGTAAATAGTAGCTTGGACATCTCGACTGATGTTGAAATGTTTTGACTGCTGGTCTCGTGAACTGTAACAGGGAAACGAAAAGAAATATAGTTGCTGCAGGGAAACACAAACGGAAAAAATTTCGGATGGTTACAATTCAATCGCAGGTAGGCCTTGTTACTTCTTTTTACCTTGGCTAAACTCGATAGAGAATAGCGCATACTTGTGGACTTGCAAAGCACGGCGTCAGCAAAACTATTTTCGCGCGCTTTTGTTGCTTGGTAGGTCCATTCCCCTTTCAAACACCATTTCGAGGTTGTAAAGCACGAAAGCCTTTGAAGCAGCTGGTGATCCGAATAGGGCTATAGGACTCTAGATCAAATGAAAGCACTCTTCAAGACAAATCGAATGGTGTATATAACGTGTATTTTATGCTACTGGGGAGAAAACAGCCAAGGATTGAAGATTTTCTTTATTTATTATTATTATTTTATTATTTTAAATTCTTTATACAGGGTGAAAACATTCAGTTCTAATAACTATTTTACAATGTGCCCTGTTAAAAATAACTAAGGAAAAAAACTAAATTTCTACTACTACTTCTTAATACAGTGTTGGAAAATTACAAAAGAAACCTATTTTTCAAAATTAATCAAAACGGAAAACAAAAATATTATTGCTACAGAAAATAAATCGTGATATTGGTTGTTATAATACTTCCTTTAGTTTTAATTTGAAATTTGATAACGAGGGAGACAGTTTAATTTGGTGATCGAGACCATTCCAAACGCTCGCCCCTCGGTATGCAAATGATTTCTGTCCATTGTTTGTTCTAAACAAAGGAATTTTCAAGTCAGTTTCTGTGTTTCTTAGCGTCCTTCCTGCCTGCTCACGCTGTCTTTGAAACATCAGGGCCATATAGTCTGGGCAAAGTTGATTCACAGATTTGAAAACAGTAGTTGCTGTTTCAAACCTTATAAGCTCTCTAACTGTTAGCCAGCCCAATTCTTTAATCAGAGGTAAAGAGTGCGCATCATAAGCACTATTTGTCACAATACGGGCAGCGCGATTTTGAAGAATTTGCATTCTTTTTAAATCTGCTTCTGTACAACATCCCCATACCGTGCAACAATACCGTAAATAGGGCTCGACTATACTTCTGTACATGGTTTTTACTGTACTAAGTGGGACGTACCTCTTTGCATNTCTTTAATCAGAGGTAAAGAGTGCGCATCATAAGCACTATTTGTCACAATACGGGCAGCGCGATTTTGAAGAATTTGCATTCTTTTTAAATCTACTTTTGTACAACATCCCCATACCGTGCAACAATACCGTAAATCTTTGTTACCGTTCTCCATAAAAGGGCATGCATATGTCACGTGCTGCAACAATAGAAGTCAAGAAGTTTCAATTCACATCTGTCATGGCTAAGATTCTATTTAAAAAGATTTTTAGGGAGGCATAATGCCCCCGGGCTAAATCGGGTTAATCCTGTCATTAAAATGTCTTCTTGATCTCTTTTTGTCAATGATCAATTACCTTTGAAGATGATAAAATGATAATTTTCATTATTTTAACCCTATTCAGTGTAGGGGGCGTTTTAGCCCCCCCCCCTACTAAACGTTGATGCATTGCGCCAAAACGACAGAAGATATAACAAACCAGTCTTTGTGACTCCTAGTCAAATTTAATAAGCAATACAAATTTTGACTTTCATTGTTCTGACTTTCATCATGTGATCACAGTAACACCATATGTGGAGAACAGTCAACCGAAAAGCTTAAAATATCAATAGTTTGTTTGTTTGTCCTAATTTTCTCAAACATGAACCATTCGATTGCTTTTAATAAGTACTTTCATTTGATATATATTTTGTCACATTTGCTGACATCAGCAAAATATAATATTTATGGCGTCATTCACATTTTATGGCGTCATTGTTCTAATCAAGAGGTGTTAAATATAAAACTATTGCATGTAAAATGCTTCATCTCGCCTATTTGATTCATTTTGAGTCGATATTTTACTAGAAAAAAGGACAATACTGTGAACAAACTGTGAAGAAAATCTGCACATAAAACAAAAAGATAATTTAAATCTAATGGTTCTAAAAATGGAAACTGAAAAATTCTACAAAGTATGTATCTTGAATCTACAATATGTTTCCTACTGTTTGAAGCAGTCATGGAGAAAATCAGTTGAGTAATAAATGAAATAGAAGTATAATTGTTGAGAAACAATAAATTTGCCAAATTTCCCTTGTTGTAGTTGCCAAGCAACGTTCCATGTGACTAATAAATTGCTATTGCTATATTTGAAAAGCCAATTGCCCAAGGAACAATTGGAACAGGTGTCATTATTATATCTCTCGTAGTTTCAAAGAAAAAGACGGGGGATCGAAAACGCCCCCCTATGCCCAAAAATATCAACTGTCTTGCCTGCCCTGAATAGGGTTAATGAGCATAAAAGGACACGTTGGAAATCTTATTTTGAGCCATACTCTTTTAGCAACATTGTAAATCTTGCCTGAGCGTCGAACTTGTGAGATTGTTTGTGATCGTTCAAGTCTCCAATGATTTTTGTGCGTTTCTGACATTTATGACTAAGTTAGAAACTTAACATACCGGGTATCCCAAAAAAAGTGAACCGAGAAGATCTGTTACATAAGATAAGGTAATCGTCGATTCAAACGTTGTTTGGTAGCTAAATAGCTCGGCAAAATCGCTACAATTTTTTGCCTTTTTTTTATCGAGATCGTAAAGTAGCATATTAAGGATTTAGTGAATACAGGCAGCTATAAAATCTGTCGAAATTCATCAAAAACATGGGATGCAATTCGATCAGCTGCAGTGTGACGTCACAAGGAGCTTCTTAGCATCCCGGGAATATTCACCTCAGATTGGATGCATCCAAGCAATCCCCTTGTGATATTAGAATTTCCATATAGAAATTTGTTTTCGTTATTGAGAATTGTTTTGCATGCAGTGGGAATTTCGATCTTGCATGCTGTTTTCGTTAAATCCTTCTTTTCGCCAATTTGCCATGTTGATAAAAATAGCAAAAACTACTAGCGATGCGATGTAGCCAAGCTATTTAGCCAACAGACAACCTTTGAATGACTGTCTTCAGTTGATTACTCTTTTATGCGTAAAAGGTTTTCTTGGTTCACTTTCGTTTGTCACCCGGTACACAAAGTACTTGATCTGGAAATAATCTGTTCTCTTTGCAGTATGCTTCAAAACCAGGAGGCAGCTCTAACAGCAAATTTTGAAATCAACCAAAATAATGAGATAATATTTACATGCCAAAAAACGAAATAAGAAGATTGGCCTTGTGATCAACTTTTAACAACCTGGAAACTTTTATTGGGACACCCGGTACCTTGTCTGCTTTTAACTATACATTACTGCAGTGATATGATTTCTTTCTTGTAAGTCACCGTATGCATTTTGACTTAAAGGCAATCTGTCATGCATCTTATTGGTTGAGAAAGTAAGAGTTCAACACAACAGATTTCTTTGTGAATCTGTGTATTGGGAATAAAGAAGGGATGATCGTTATCACTATCTACGCACGGTCGTAGAAAGTGATTAAGAACGGTCATTCAGTTCTCTTATTCGTTGTATTGCCCTTGTCACCCAATCAGATGCATGATAGACTGCCTTTAATGAGCTCTCTTCCTAGAAATCCAGTGGCGGAATTTCAAGTGAATATAAAAAGGAATATTTTACGAAATTTGAGCCGTTAGGTATGATTCTTTATTTTTCATGTTTACAATTTTAATGTTGACAGTACAGTTGTGGCCATACTTATGAGTTTTTCACAAATGTGCTGCTAACTGAATTCACTAAAGCAAAGTTATAACTCGTTTTTCTTGACACGCGGAATTGCAGAGCTGTCACGCCTCTCGAAATTAGGCCACCGACCGATGAACAATGACTGTACCGAAGTATCAGGAGTATTTCGATAAGAGATTCGATGAAATCCAGGCAAACATGGCAACGAAAGACTGCATTAAGGATCTTCATGATACCATTGTGCAGCAAAATTCCAAGATAGATGCACTAGAAGCAAAAGTTGCAATTATGGAGAGTTATATTGCCCATTTAGAAAATGGAGTGGATGAGCAAGAACAATATAACCGCCGACTCTGCCTTAGGATTGATGGTATCGCTCTTCCAAAGCAAGGACAAAGTGAGACCGGTGACCAATGTTTAAAGAAAGTAAAGGCTGTGTTTAAAGAGCTGAAGGTGGCCATTCCTGATGAAGTAATTGATCGAGCCCATCGGATAGGAAATCCAAAGGTCAAAAACGGAATCAATATCCACACCATGATCGTTAGATTTACAACGTGGCGTCATCGTACGACGGTGTACAGAGCAAGGAAAGCCAGCTCAAAGTATAAAATAAGATTAGATTTAACCAAGAAAAGATTGAATACGATGGTGAAGGTGTCAAAAGATTTGGAATCGAAGAAATTAGGCTTTGCCTTTGCTGATGTGAACTGTCGGCTGTGCGCGAAAGTTGGAGATAAGTTCGTTTATTTCAATGCAAATGACGATCTAGATGCACTTGTTGCTAGTTTTGAGTCCGAAAATGACGAAAATGACGGAAATGAAGAGCAAATCGAGACGGAAAATACTGGATCTGAAGATGAAGGCGAAGTAGAGTAAACTTTACGAACTAAGGCTTGTTTTTTGTGGATTTTTACAGTTGCTGTTTTGTTAATCTTTTTCAACAATTTTGTCGCAGTTTGATAGGACCGAGGGGCAAATCACTCCCTAGAAATTTCGTTCATTTTTTCATATCCTTTTGTTTAAAAAAAACCCCTATGTATCCTTTTTGAATTGTCCTCGAAATGTCGTGCGCTTTTGGGGAGTGATAGGCCCCTTGGATAGGGCTTACCGGATGAGGTTTTTATTCATAGCTTTTCCGCGCGGTAGAGGCGATTTCGCACGGTAAATTTGCGTTGTTTACACAGCTACTTAAAATGTATCACGTGATTATGAACCCTCTGTTTGTTTTCGGTTTACGATGCAAAATTGCTACAGTTTTGATACTAATGCCAATTACTAAAAACAATTTTGATACTAATGACAATAAGCGTGGTTTTGTTTTGAATCCCCTAAATCCCACTTCTATTGATAAGAAAAGGTAAGAGATGGAAAAACCAATGATTATTCTCCTCCGGGAATTCTATTAGCAAAGTTGTTTTTTTTTGCAGGTAACAAAAATTTTGAATAGTTGCTCTCTATTGTAGCTACTACGAAGTAATACGCTCATGAGAATATGAGAACAATGAAAAACGCAGAACCAACAAGGCCCATGCACTCGAAGCAAGAATGCCTTTGTATTCAATGTTTCATTTAACTTGTGTTTATCTTAATATTTGTCGTACCTGTAAATCGTTTTTCTTAAAGTACGTATTGTTATTTTCGTCGAGGCTTGTGAATGGTGGGGGTTCACGGATTGGAAGTTATTTCCCCATAAGACCAGCGAGAAGATTTCTTTGTGATGATGCCGGTTGAAATGAAGCAATGGCGAGCAACAATAGGGTGTTTCCATGTATCCACTAACAGTTTATGTTCCCCATGCAAAACCTTTTGGCCATTTTCAACTATCTCGTGCGTCTTTAAGCTCTACTGGTTTTGTTGTTGTTTTATTGCAATCTCAATCTTTGTGCTGCCCTTTGTACTAATACTGCAGCCTTTTACAATGCACTTTGCTGCAACACAGTTCGGTTTCTTGCCTTTGTTCACCCGCGCTCATCAGTTTGTGAAGACAGTGCTTTACATTACCGTAGAAATTTTCAAGCGAATTCCGCTAGTTATCATTGTTCCTGTTCGAAATAAGTACTTTCACTCTCATTATGCCTACTTTCACACGGCGTGCGTAGCTTGCTGCGCACTACATATAAAATGGTTGATTTTTAGGACCCTTTTGCTGAGTGGTGATATAGAAACTAATCCTGGTCCGGAATCACTTGATTTTTGCTGTTGGAATTTGAATAGTATTGCTGCATATGATTTTTTAAGAGTTTCCCTCATTGAGGCATATAACTCGGTGTGCAACTATGACTTAATCGGCATTGTTGAAACTCATATTGACAGCACCGTTGATGAAGATAGGCTTTCACTAGATGGCTATACATTTATCAAAGAAAACCATCCACAAAATGTGAAAAGAGGTGGCGTTGGGTTATACGTTAAGGATTCGCTTCCTTTCAAAAATCGTTCGGACCTGGTGACTCTTCCTGAGTGCGTTGTGTGTGAGATCCAATTAAACAGGAAAAAGTATTTTTTCGTTGTAATATATAGAAGTCCAAGTCAAAATCAGAGTGAATTTGATAACTTCACAATGAATTTCGAGTTGCTGCTTTCAAAACTGCATGCTGAAAATCCATTCTCTGTTATCATTACTGGTGATTTCAACTGCCGCTCAACTCAATGGTGGGAAAATGATATCGAAAATAATGAAGGAAAGCTATTTGAGCCAATAACGTCTGACCTTGGTCTTCACCAGTTGATATCTGAACCAACTCACTTAATAGGTAATTCAAAATCCTGCATTGATTTGATTTTTAGTGATCAACCAAACCTCGTTATCGAGTCTGGTGTTCATCCCTCACTACATGAGCAATGCCATCATCAAATCGTTTATGGAAAATTATCTGTTTCGAATGTTACACTACCCCCTTATACCCGCAGAATCTGGTATTATGATAAGGCAGATTTTGTCGCCATTATGAAAAGTATTGAAATGTTCTGTTGGCAGGAACATCTTGACAAAATCACATGCCCTAACGGGCA
>REGM01000192.1:619467-632192 GCA_004194415.1 Aurelia aurita | reverse complement strand
CTTCGGAAAGCCACCAAAAAGGCAAGGTATTGAGATTTCGACTTGAATATCACGGCCCCCAAGAATGACCTAATCTTCTCAAAAAGCGTTCGTATCAGTGTTTTGAAGCTCGCAGCTACATTTTTTAGTAATGCTCAATGTTTTACGCAGTAAATCTAATAGAATTTGAAAGTCTTTTCATTCAAGATATTAGAAACTCGGCACTCGCAAATGACTACTACAAGGTTAAAAAACACTATCAGTGGTCTAATGAAACAACTAAATTACCGTTGATATATCTCCAATGACTAAACAAGGCCAGCAAAAGTATGTGCTCTTTCCTTCCTCAGTTTCTCCTCCGCATATCCTCGGAGTACCCTCATATACAGACTGGCTCGTCCTTCCCTTATACTTTATTCTGGGGCAAGGTCTGCTATCTTTTTTCAAACGCAGACGCTGCTCGTGACTAAGTTGTTTCTTTGTTCCGATCCCAAAGAAAAAATTTGAGAAACAGCCCAACGATACCCGTTTCCCAAAACCCGATCCATGACACACAGCGATAGTCGAAAGTGAAGACACAGGGAACCTCGCCGTGGTATTCAGAATGAAAACTGAATATGTTTTGTTCAGAAACTCTTTGTTATGCGACCAAATATTGAATGGAAGCCGACGTCACAAAGGGCAACAGAAACAAAGATTTAGTATTCAAGATGGGCCCTGAATACCTCACGGCCCACGGAGCCATCAGAATCCCGCTATAGAAAAACATTCCTCAACGGATTAGCGATTAATTATCCACTTTCTTTGGGATAAAGAGAAAGTAAATATAGTCTGTGCGTCATTTCTGACATCATAAAAGGGTCTTTTCACCGAACTCAGCATCGCATACACAAGGGTTTGTTACGGGAGACCATAGACTATGGAAAGACATATTTTTGAAGGTTAGAATTTTTTAGGAAACTTTTGCAAAAAAATAGGTATTCAGTGAATACCTTGAATACCCCTCAGCGCCGCCCCTGCCTCACAACCCTTTCCTTTTGCTTTCTTTTGCAAATTCTTATTGATTGCCCTGGCTCTGTGCCACACATCCAAGGAATGGCACATACCCCAGATGTTTTCGTTTGCTTGCTTCATTTCTCTTAAGAATTGATGGAGAAGCATCAGTGACAACTTCCGAAATGTGCACCTTTTCTCCCAACCTTGTAATTACTCTGGTGAGACCTTCTCTTTCCATATTAGTTGAGGCTCCTATTTCTTGAACATCAATAATTTCCAAATCAACCACAATTTTTGTGAAATGTTCCCTTGCTGCATAGCAACAGAACTTTGCACAATGACCTGGTGAGTCATTTCTGCCATCACCACACAAACATAACTCATCATAGTTGTTAAAAATATCAGCCACATTTTCTTTCATAGCTGACCAAAAATCCAAAATCTCTGAAAAGCAGTACAATTTCTGTACCCTGCAAAATGTAACCATATCAGGCGCATGTATATGTAGAAAATCGCAAAAATTGCTTAAATTTTCCGTAATTTTGTTGCCAGAAAGCACGCCGCAAATTGGCACCAACATATCATTTACATAAACATTACTTTTATGGTTTACACGCAAAACCTCTGATGATGTCCAAGTAGACATGTGTCCATTAGTGCAGCTCCATGACATTTGTTTTACAGCACCTTTGCCAAAAAAAGAAAACTTTCTGATGGCACCACATAGTTCATTGTTATGAATTTCATTGCAACGTAACCCTTTCAATTCCATGAGCTTGTCAAACGAGACAATAACCCTGTCCTTTAATGTTAAAGTATGCTCTTGTGCAATCTCATCATCAATTGAAGCAATCTCGTTGAAGCAATCTCGTTGAATTTTCTCTGCATTTCTAATCTAACTTCCTCTAAATTCCCTTGAATTGGAACAACTGGTTTCACATTATTCATGCTAGCCCCCTGCATTGTTTCACTGAAAATATTTGCTTCATTAGGATGTAAAGATGAATGAAATGTATTGTAAGCAGTGTCCATGTATGAACTTTCATCAGTAACATAATTTCCAGCTTGTGATTCGTTTCCATCCTCAAGACTTACTTTGTCAAAATTATCCACAATTGCATCAAGCTGATCACGAGTTATCTCGTCTGTGCTAGAGGGAATAAAAAACAAATTATGAATATCAATATTTGCAGTTATATTCATTGAAATTTGTTTTTTCTTGTTGTCTTTTTCTTACCTATAGAGAGAGTGTGCCCTGAATGGTCAGCTTTCAAAACAAAATTAATTCAAAAATAAGGAAAGATGCCAGGAATGAGCATTTCTGGATGAAGTTTTCAATTGACTGTGTTATCCAAGGTGTCTGGCGAGACCTGACTGTGATTATTTTGTTTGGTATAAAGTTTGGAAAGATATTCAGTAAAATTTCATTCAGATTTTTAACTTGAAGATCAGGGCATGTGACTTCTGAAAAGTTATCTCTCCAAGGAAAAATTTCAATACTTATTTTATTGCAGTGATGTTTGCTCTATCATAATACAAAATTCTGCGTTTATAAGGAGGTGGAGACAGATTTTTACACTCAATTTACCAAAGATAATCTGATGATGACAGTGCTCTTGTAAAGAGGGATGGACACCTGATTCAAGGAATAGATTTGGCTGATCAATGAATATAACATCGATGCAAGATCTGGAATTTCCAATTAAGTGCGTTGGTTCTTTAATTAGTTGATGAAGGCCAAGGTCAGATGTACGTGGTTCGAAAAGTTTTCCCTCGTCATTTTCGATGTCATTTTCCCACCAGTTTGTAGAACGGCAGTTAAAATCACCAGTTATAATGACACAGTAAGGATTTTCGCCAGACATCTTGGTCAACATGAGTTCGAAATTATCCATGAAATCCTGAAATTCAGTTTGGCTCTGACTGGGACTCCGGTAGAGGACAGTAAAGAAGTATTTTTTCTTATCAAGCTGAACTTCACATGCAATGCATTTGTTGGCAATATGTATGCCAACATTGTTCTCAACAAATTTTGAATCATGTGTATGTGTTTGTATACTGTTTCAAAAATGTGCGCATCGTGTTGCATGAGAATGAACATGTTCCTCTTGGCAACATTGTCAGCAATTTTGAACAGAATCTTTAGCCAATTAAGAGCCGTCTTTCAAATTATGGAATCCCGTGAGATATCATGATGAATATGTGGTGAAAAATATTGGATGAGTTTGTATGCTTGCGTGTATCGAGCATGATCAAAGAATGTGGGGAACATCATTAAAAATGTTGATCCATGTGTAAATGGCCTTGTATATTTCTTACAAAAACTTTGTTTAATAACAAAAGTGATAGCATTACAAACAAATCTAATAGCCGGAGAATACTGTCAAAAACAAAGCATTAATTTTGATCCGTTACAGAAAGGAGATTCCGCCACGCACAGGACAGGGAGGGCTGGGGATGGCATTTCCTCCCCACTTTCCAAAAATTGGGTTTGGTTGCCAATGAACAATGCCATAAAAATGTGAAGGTATACTTTTTGACCTCAAATATTTTGACAATTTAGGAGTTTGATTTTGTCACAATTACTGAATGAAGCCTAGTGCCACTAATTGTAACAGAGTATGTTACAGAAAAGTGAAATTTTGTCAGTGAAACTGCCGTTGGAAAGCAACTATTTCAGATGATTTTTCATACCTGCCAGCTTTCGCCTTGAGATTCCCAAGTGGTTCCACCTTCACTTCAAATGTCTTGAGCAAGTGCTTGTACTTCTCCTTCCATGATGGCTGAGGTGCTTTTGTCTCCTCTTCATCCATGCTCGTATCTTCTTGTTTGATTGTCACCAATGGCACAAAATTTGTTTGGCCTGCAAAAAATATTATCCTTCATAAGACCTGGTGTATAATTAACCAATTAGCCAAGAAGAAAGCTAACAGAAGGTTTCACATACACATAGTCTAACTTTTGATTCTTACATCAATCCAGTGTTTTTATTACAGAAAAGGGTTGTTAGGGCAATTTCATTTGAACCTTTCACTTCACCTTCCACGCTCATATTCTCTGATTTAAAGATTCTAAAGCTGCGTGATCTCTTTCAGCTGAAACAAAACTACTTACAGTAGTTTTGTTTATGATTGTATTAATAAGATCTCTCCTTCTTGTTTTCAGTCTTTTTTTGAATTAGTCGAATCCATTCATCAATATGGTACACAGCAAGGCACCAAAAATGATCTTTTTCTAACTCAGAAAAATACACTACAATATGGTCTTAGGTCAGTGCGTTATTGTGGAGCTAACTACTGGAACGACATTCCTGTGGAAATAAAAAAATCACTGTCTGCAAATAGTTTTCGTCGAAAACTCAAAGCCTTTCTGTTTGAAAGTAATTACTAAAGTTGATGATAGAAAAATCACTATCCTCCCATAAATTTTCTTTGTCAAAATCTCATGAAAAAAGAAGTCAGATTTAAATGAGACACTTTTAAAATAGGGGGTGCTCTCTCCTCGATTAGTTTAACTAATGAGAGAGCTCCTCCTTTAAAGGGGACCTGAAGCGAAAATTTTTATTAGCAAAAGGAAATGACAAACTGGTTTGATTGGCGATGCTGTTTAAAGTTTTGTGATATTTTATTTCGTTTCGGAGATATTCGCTGTTTTGTGTCTTGAAGTGATGACGTCATTTTGTTTGCATATTTATAAGTCAAGTATAGGCAGAGAGTAGAAAAATTGGTGACGATGACTATGTTTGCGATTAAACCTGCTGCTGAAGTATGTTAGTGCGACAAAAAATGCCCAGAAATATCATATATCTCATGAAAAGAAAGTCCAGTACAAAAGCTTTGGGTTTTCAGGCTTTGTTGTAAGAAATGTTGTCAATATAGAAACTTTTTGAACGCCCCTCGTATGTTGTCCATTGCAAGTGAAGCGTATAACATACTAAACATGTAGCATAAAAGTAAGTGTATCTAAGAAAAAGAAATTTCAACGTCATGCGTTTGTAAGGATCAAGAAACAAAATCGGGAAGCGTTTGATTAGCTAAAATAGTACGTAGATTATTGCCTTGACAGACGAGTACAATCTAGCAAATACGTGCAGGAAGCGAGTGTTTGGATAAAACGAAAAATTTGCTGCGATCTGGACAACCATTGTGAGTGGCAAGTCGGGAATTGAAATCAAAATCAGAATACAGCAAAATATATACAATTTGGAGATTGAAAGAAACATTGATAAAGGTCTGACTTGTAGATGCATATTAGCCTTTGTATTTAGGGATAAGCGGAACGATGCTATTGCAGCTCGCCAATGATTTGTATCAACCGGTATCAAGAAACATTAATCTTCTCAACAAGCAAAAAGCGACTCCGCAAGGCCATGATTTGATATGGCCATTATTGGGTACGTTTGGTTTTCCTCTCACATATAAACAAAGGGTAAACAGACTCACAATAAAAAACAAAGTAACAGCTACAAAAAGAGAGACATCGTTTGTCATATTTTGTCAACAAGGCGCTTGGGGGTTAGAAAGTAAAACATTGCGGAAAGATTTGGCTATCTTTAAATCACGGGACGACGGAATGATGGAACGGAACGCCAGAAAACCCATTCAAAAGAATAGAAATTCCATCATTCCACCACCCCCACGCCACATTCCGAGTTTCACAATAGCCGAAAAGATTTGAATATGATATCAAGCAAATTGAAGGGACCTTCCCGAAACTTGCTAAATATGCATCATGTGCTTATTTCTAACGTTTTCCTATATCTTTAATGCATAAAATAACCCATAACAAGCAAAATAGCTTGTTATTCAGAGAGCGACTGAAAGCATGACCGCTCTCATCGGTGACATGACGAAAAAAAAAGCTTCTGCTCTCCTTACCAAATATTTAGATATGGGGAGTGCTTCGGAGACTACTTGTAGTTAGCATAAAGTATAAATTCCCAATGGTATGATAATGCTAAAAGAAGGGAAGAAAATCCCCAGAAATACCCTCTCCAACACTCAAAAAATAGGAAGTAGGCTTTTAAAAGGTTCAACGCATCTTTGTCAAGATTCCTCTGAGACCAAAGAACTGGACTATAACTTTGTAAAGGAAAGATGTAATTTTACAGCCCGTCCAATCAGAACGTATTTAAAATAGATATAGTTAATCTTGAACACAAGTGCCAATGTTTGTAGTCTCTTAGAAGTCAGCCTATAACATTGATGATGCTCAAAGGGGAAGCTTTCTTGCTTTGATGGCAAACTTTTCCTGTAATGACGAAAGCTCCACTGAACCAGAGATATCCCGCTCACTACTAATAACGACCAACTGCTCAAGTCGTTCTTCTCCCATTTTTGCACGCAAGTATGTGTTGATCAACTTCACTTTGCTATGCGATCGCTCGCATGATGCAATTGTGACCGGAAAACAAGCTGCTATCTTCAGAGCTCTATGCAGACTTGGATAGAGATTCTCCAAATCGCTATCTTTGAACTTCTTCATTATCAAAGGAAGAAATGGATTTTTCCATCCTTTCTTTTTCTTTCATCCATCTCCCTCAACAGTGACTGGAAAAAGCCTGAATTTTCAAATAAGGAATGCTCCTGATGAAGGCTATCCTCTGAAATGCCATATCTCTGTGCATATTTGGTCAACTTCTCTCGGCTGTCATTGTTCCATTTATATGGATTAAATGCAGAGAGCTGAACCATAACTTCACATGATTGTGAAGAAAACCGTTTCTGCAATTCATTTAACAGGAGATCCAAAAATGGGAAATAGAATCCCGCCTAAAAACATCGATTACTGCGGTGTGATCTTCTTAATTTTGTGTAGCAATACTGTGGCTGAAAGCTGCATCAATTACAGTTTGTCCGTCTGCTAATCTGCTAGGTAAAGCACGCTTCCTTTTTCTTGGGCATCAAAATCCTTGTGAATTCCGCAGCTGATGGCCTTTGCCTTTGCTTTTTCTACGAATTCTTCAAGCTTTTCCTCATTTCTGAATGCTTTGAGTTGACTGGTGAGTGTCTGCATTGCGTCTACTGCTGTGACCATATCCATATCTTCTCGGTGTAAATACTCCAAGGCATATCTTGTGAGCATGAAGCATTCCTTCAAGATAACTAGCTTTGACACAAACTGGAATGAATTTATTCTCTTCAGCAACCCCGAACAGGCACTGTTGGCGCCCTTTAACTCTTGGACGGTCGCCATTACTGCTTGTAGCGCATTGTGAGTTGCTGACAGGTTGTCTTCTCTTGCTGTCCAACGTGTGTCTGAAACTGATCGAAGGGCCGTTCTTTCTTCGCAAATGTTGTATTTCTTTAGGTCGCTTTTATACACCTCCTCCCGCTTTGGAGAACCCTCCAATTCTTTGTAGATTGCACCAATGGTGGTAAAAACATCTTGCACAGGTTGCAATGTTTCTGACGCTTTTGCAAGGACAAGGTTAAGTTTGTGAGCAAAACAGCGAAAATACAAGGAGAGAGTAGCTCCTGCTTCTGTCAACTTTTGCTGCATCCCGTTGTTCTTTCCTGACATGTTGCTTGCGCCATCAAATCCTTTCCCTACCATGTTCTTTAATGGAATTGACATTTTCCTTAAAGAGCACATGAACCGTAATGGAGTTTTAAGTTACTTTATGTTTTCTTATGTGCTGAAAACGAATCTGCTATTTAAAACATCAAAATAAAACCGAAAATATGTTTTTTTCTCTTCGAAAGTTTTAAATTCTCCCGCTAAGAATGGTCCCGGAGTCTGACCGAGGCAAGTATGTCGTGACGTCAGATTGTTTGCTGGCGCTTCGTTCGATTGTGTTCATCTAAGCATTTACCGTTATCAAGTTGCACAGCAGAGTGTTGGTGTTCGAACTAAATGTTTCAAAATGTGTTCAGATTCTGACAGTGCTGGATCAAGCCTTTCTGGAGATAATGTTAGCCCTGCAGAAAGTTCAGGGACAGAGAATACGGCAGTTCGTAGCGTTTTCGAGCCGTATAGGGACGAGCCAATGGCACGAGTTGCACCACGAGATTTAGGCCATCATGATGCACAAGAAAACCGACCAGACGATGCTGATGAANTTTCTCTTCGAAAGTTTTAAATTCTCCCGCTAAGAATGGTCCCGGAGTCTGACCGAGGCAAGTATGTCGTGACGTCAGATTGTTTGCTGGCGCTTCGTTCCATTGTGTTCATCTAAGCATTTACCGTTATCAAGTTGCACAGCAGAGTGTTGGTGTTCGAACTAAATGTTTCAAAATGTCTTCAGATTCTGACAGTGCTGGATCAAGCCTTTCTGGAGATAATGTTAGCCCTGCAGAAAGTTCAGGGACAGAGAATACGGCAGTTCGTAGCGTTTTCGAGCCGTATAGGGACGAGCCACTGGCACGAGTTGCACCACGAGATTTAGGCCATCATGATGCACAAGAAAACCGACCAGACGATGCTGATGAAGATGGTTTGACCCCGGCGATTTTGGAGGCGAGATTTTTGAAGACCGATCCTGTGGCCTCCTGGTGTACGTGCACAAAATGTAAAGACGAATCTTTGGTTGGCTCGCGCGAATTTCGTTGTTGCAGGGAGGTAGCCGAAGCATACGGCAAAGTGGTTTTCGATGGCCTAGACCATGACTGTGTTATTCAGCATCCGGATTTTGCAGCCATGACGAACACAAGTGTGCTGAAACAAGTGGGCCCACTCCTGAAGGACAGACAGGGTAGGAGATATCGAAGACGTGCAGGCCAAACCGAGAATGAGTAAGCATGACAATAATAAGTTCATATAATGTTACAAAATTTTCACCAAAGAAAAACGATAGACAAATATAGCATCATTGATTTCATATATATAGGCCTACAATCCTGGACAAAAGTTATGAGACTGCAGATCGATTTCACCCTCTCCCAATTTCAAAGTCCCCCCCTCCCCCCTAGTCAATCTTGTTCGAGGTTGGAAAACTTCAATTATCACCAACATGCATTCGGGAATCATTGTCGAGCAACATTGACACGGAGGGAGGGGGTTTGCAAAATTATAATCCCCATTATTATTCACAATACAATTCAACAGTTAAAAACGATGCCAGTCTCCTAACCTTTTGTCCAGGATTGTAGGCCTGACGAGGAAATTTAGTTACATCAACTATTTCACAGTTCAATACACATTTAGAGAGCATAATCTGAGACTATATGATTGAGAGACTTTATTCCAGATTTTAAACTAACTGTAAGCTTCTGTCTAATCCATTCTATTATAGCAGACAGATTGGAATAGTCTGAATTATCTGAGATCAGTTTTTGGCCTTCATACTTCAAGCCTACATCATATCAGGAAATAACATTGCAAGCTTAAAATTTATAAAATGTTTCTAACTAGCCCTGAATTATTAATTGTTGAACAAATGATTATGTGTCGAAACAGAGGAGGATGAGCCCCCCCCCCCCCATATCTCTCCAAGATCAGTTTCCCAATAGATCTCCATCAAGAAAGTGCTGAGGGGGGGGGGGGATTTTGATATTTGATGAGAAAAAGTGCAGTTCCTAGGAGCAAAAAGTGTCATAAAACTACAATATACATATCATTCAACAGCATTTCATGCGCAACTACAGATGGTCCTAATGTTATAACTATATTTTTCCTACTCAAAAGTTAACATATTTTTTCCTGGTCAAAACTTGAACGAAGTTTTACAAGCAAATTTATTCATTTAGTTTTTTCCTAAAAACAGGTATATCAGGGCAGTTGCATACAGATGGTTGACCAGATGGTTCTTCGGTTACATGGGCTGGGACAACACGAGGACACTGCCAGCATGTGTGTATAATTTGTTTCGAACAATGTACAGATCTGGTCAAAGCACAGGATATGCAACTGCAAACGAAAGAGACTAACTACAGTATTCTAAATAGCCTATGAGTAGACCCATTATCCAAAAGAAGAAAGGGTTCATGAAACAAAAAGCAAAAGAGCTTGCTACCGTGGTTTCCAGATTTCTGGAACTTATTTTGCACTGCCTTTGTTGACACGTGTGTCACACAATATTTGAAAGAAGATCAACATATTAATTAATACAGTCGCCACAGCTTTTTGTTTTGTAGAGCCTTTCTTCTGTTAAATAATGGATCTACTCATAAGCTTTATTCTAAATGTTCATAACGATACAGATCAATCTGAATATTGAAAAACTGTTCCCATGTTTAGCTGCAAATGCCTTTTTTGTGTCCACGCATTGGTTTCTTACATGTTCTGCACATTTGGGGGGCTCTTTGTGTTTTAGACCTTGGTGTTGATACACTTGCCTCTTCAACCAGGATTGCCTGCAGCCGGTCTTGCTCATCACCTGCAAGGTGAAATAAAAAATTTCACAGTGCAACCCCTAGAATCCCCACTGTATGCTATGAGGTGAATATATATCAACAAATTCTTTCTATATTTGCAAACCATCAGAAAATATTTTTACGAATCTACCATTTCTCTGAATTGTTTTAATTTCTTACAACCAAAAGATTGGCTTAGACATATGCATTTGATTTGATGATGGAAACATTTTGAAAATACATTGAGTGGTATAATTCCAGTATCGTTTATGTCTGCTGTAGCATTGTAATGACTTGTGTTAAAATTTTAGGAAACCAAAATGAAAACATCAGCTACTAATGTATCGTTCAATTCCTACCCTGACCATCCCCCCTTGGGCAGCCTGGGGTCAACACAAATTTCTTGCACAAATGCCCGGGGGCCAGGAAAATTTTTTGAGCAAATAGCCTGAGGTGTCCCAAAGGGGTAGGAATTGAATGAGACATACTGTAAAGTAACTGTTTTAACTACATGAAACAGGACAAACCACTAGTTTCAGAACTTTGACTAATTTAAACTTCTAATGATCATAAATTGGTCAGTTTTCAATGGAATTCTATAAGGAGATAGTATCAAATTTCAGTTTAATATCAGAATAATAAACACAGTGTATAGAAGCAGAGAAATTTCGTATTTTTCCCCATTTTTTTGCAATCTATAAACAATTTTTGGGACACCCTACAGTCTTTTGAAATACAAATTACTTACTTGGTGGGAATAGCTGTTGTGAATTACTGATTCTTTGTCTTTCTTTGTGCATTTCAATAGCTTCAACCTTACTCCTCCTCTCTTCATACTGATGGTTCAATGGCACAGGTTGTTTAGCAACCATCTTTTCATACGCAGTTTGAAGTTGTGTTACATCACTTGTGAACAGAAGTGTCTTCATTTCATTCACATATTCTAATAAGAAGATGGTATCTTAGACAGTGCAGATACAGGAGGCTACACCCCTGCTAAAATAAGTATGTGTCATTCAACAGCTTTTACTGCCTGGTACTTGAAATATGAGTCTGTACACAGAGGGGAATTTTTCTTTGTAAATCTTTATATAAAAATATCTTCATTTATCTTGCTGTTTCTTATTTCAAAAACTTTATTTGAAGAAGTGTTAAGAGAGATACATTACAAATTAAGTGTTCCATTGACGTACCATATGTTGGGGGTACTGTGCGTTCCTTGACAACTTCCTCACCCTGTTTGTATTTTGGCCACACTACTCGAAAATAGGGCTCTCCGGTCTTTGATACTTTTTTCTCACGGTGGAGATTCTCATTAAAGTGCACACTTGCCAAAATGTGCCTGCAAAATGAAAGGTCCAGTGATTAACCTCAGTTATAAAAAAGATAATCTGAAGGACACAAATTAGGTAAACTAATCAAGGTGCAAAAATAATGTAATGCAAAATATTGATTTGTACTGTGTCCTTCAAACGTTTGTTCACTATCCTATTTTGCTGGAAAGAAAACTGTACAAGTATATGTTTACATGCAGAATAGACATAACTGCAAATTAAAAATATACTGGAAACATTTACTGTAATACCTTTTCAAGTTTAAAGTCAAATAGTTGCAAATTAAACAATTTAGAATGCTAGGAATAACCTTTTAATCCTATAAACTATCCATACTAAGGATTTCGAACTCATGATATACTGTATCATCCACATTTAACTACAATCCGATTGCATACCTTAATATTGATACTGTAAATTGTACAGCTACTGTACCTGCAGATGGTTCCCATCCAGGAAAAGCTGATCATTTTGGGATGCCAATGATTTAGGGTTGCATGGAATCCTTCTAAACAGCTAGTCTGGGCATCTGATGACAGCTTTTTTATGTCATTCACGATTTGTTTATTTAGTATCACATCTTGTAACCTGTCATAAGATGGGGTACCTAAGAAATGAAGAAAGTCATCAGAATCATCAAATGTCTTTGAAGATAAAGTCATTTGACCAGAGTCAATTTCTCAACAAATCCAATGGTCATACTGAAAGAGAAAATGGCATCTCTTTTAAAAAAATTAATATTTTACTTCACTCTCTAAACAAAATCAAGGATTGCTGTTGGCACTCCAGACTGTTACACCACTACTCCAGTGAAAATGGGTGGATGGCAATAATTAGTTTTTTAATGGCTTTTTAAAGATAAATTATCTTTTCTTTAGATTTCTTGAAAAATAGCCAAATTTCTTTCCCTAAAAATGGCATAAGAAATATTTTGGATTAGCATAGCTTCCAAATTTTTAAAATTTTAAATTTTTAAAATGATTTTTGAATTGCATTGCATGCTTGCAGTAGTACCCCAATTATTTAGTTGCCTGCTACATTGTATGTTCTAACTCATTGGAAAGTCAAGATGTTCATTTACCAATTTTGATCCAGTTTCGATCAGGCTCAAGGTTTTCTTTCC
>REGM01000192.1:601493-617738 GCA_004194415.1 Aurelia aurita | reverse complement strand
ATGAAGATATTGTTGCTTGTGCTCCCATTACAGTACAGGTAAAATCACAAGATTAACTTAATATTGGTAATAATCTTTGAGAGGTATGAAATGCTTTGAGAATTCTAAGTCAGGAATCTTTAAGCAAAAACAGTATCAATATGCCCAGGCCTCTACTGTATCAGACTACACCTCAAAACATGTAAGATAAATGTGGTAAACTAACCTGCACAACCTCAAAGTGTAGGATTTTCATTAAATTACAGTTGAACATGCTGTAGGCTCCATATTTGGCAGAATGCCCCATGGAATCGAAGCGGCTATCCCCACTCCAAACAATGTTCTTCACATTTGCCAGTTGACTGAGGAAATTGTGCTGGTAACGCTCCCAATATGTTAGAATCAGAGGGAACAGAAATTTTCTCTGATGTTTGAAGTAGGTTCTTGCTGATATAACTGACAAACCCATGTGCCGACAAAGGAGGAGAGCCTTATTAACTGTTGCACCAGCCATCAGAATTGCCAGACTCAAGCATAAATTACCAGCTGGATGTTTCCCATATATCAAAGGTTGTGATTTCCACACAAAGCTTGATTCCCCACATTTTTCACAGGACTGTCTGACAGTCACCATTGTACCAGTTGTGGTCATTGTCACACAAGGGCTGGTTTCTTTACATCGAAAGCAAAACATTGTGAACAAGTTCATCAGCATGGAGTAAAACACTATGAACTTTGGTTCTTCGTGTGAAGGTGTTCCATGGTCAACACTGTTAAATGAAAGATAAATTGACAATAATGATTAAAAATGGAACAAAGAAAATTGTCATAAGGGTATGAGCACCATAGTCTTCAATAATTTGCGAATCATCTGGCAAGTAAAACAACGTGCAACCTCACTCAACCTATGCAAAGAAGGTTATCACTTTTACATGTTGTGATAGGTATAGGTCCCTTGATGGGTAGTGTACCTCATCCTACACCATTGGTTTTTAGGTAGGCTCTGAATTTGTGTAAGGACAGTAATTCTATTGATGAAGATTGCCACTGAAGGTGAACTTTTTAGTGCCAAGTGCTAGGATTGTAGTAGGTGTTAAGCACCAACTGAGTCTGTGACTCCTTGTCATGATGCCCAAGATGTGTTGTTGGTGGGGCTCAATCCCATCCACCTGACTGTCCTGCTGCAAAGCCAGGGGATTACAACATGGCACCACAAGACCTTAACTTGAAAGTTTAACTAAGTCTACTAGGTTTTGAAGTCTTATTTATACTTTATATAGTATATATTGCATTGGAGCTCTTGATTTGTTATAATACAGAGCTTCAAATTACCTAACAAACTTGTTTGTTGGTGTATTCTCATCATTGGTATCATCACCATCATCATCATCGCTATCACAATTCTGCTCTTCATCACTATCCAAAACAAATTCATCATCAGATTTATCTGTATCTTCATCATCACTCATTAACTCTTCGTCGTGGTCTTCTTCAAAGCATTCTTCATTTGGTGTAGTGTCCACAGCAATTGCAGCTTCCTCTATATTGTCTTGTGAAAAATGTTTGCTGGTCTGAAAGAAAATTAATACACAGACACTGCAAAAATGAGAATGTAATGGGTTCTTTTCTCTGGTACCTTACCATTTTTCTTAGCCTAGTAGCCTACGAGTAGACCCATTATCCAAAAGAAGAAGGGGTCTACAAAACAAAGAGCAAAAGCTTGCTACCACAGGTTCCAGATTTCTGGAACTTAATTTATGCTGTGTTTGTTCAGATGAGTGTCACACATGATTTTAATAGAGGATCAACATAAATTAATTGGGCGGCAGTAGCAAGCTTTAGCTCTTTGTTTCGCAGACCCTTTCTTCTTTTGGATAATGGGTCTACTTGTAGGCTATTAGCCTACTGGCAGAAGTTTCAAAGTTCCAATCAGAGTTTCATTCATATGCCTGCTAAGATTCATAGTGGCATCAGGGGATGATTCCAGAGGACATGCCCTCCCCATTTTCCAATGATGGCCTTTGATTATTAATATGAAAAATNACAGGTTCCAGATTTCTGGAACTTAATTTATGCTGTGTTTGTTCAGATGAGTGTCACACATGATTTTAATAGAGGATCAACATAAATTAATTGGGCGGCAGTAGCAAGCTTTAGCTCTTTGTTTCGCAGACCCTTTCTTCTTTTGGATAATGGGTCTACTTGTAGGCTATTAGCCTACTGGCAGAAGTTTCAAAGTTCCAATCAGAGTTTCATTCATATGCCTGCTAAGATTCATAGTGGCATCAGGGGATGATTCCAGAGGACATGCCCTCCCCATTTTCCAATGATGGCCTTTGATTATTAATATGAAAAATGCTTCTGTCCTCCCAAATTTGCAAAATTTAGAAATGTTTCTTGCCACTGTTTCAAACCTGGGGCTGCCATTGCTGAGATTTACCAGTTTTAGTACTGTAATTTTTCTTTCTCCTTACCTCCTTGGCCTTTGGAATCTTCTTCTCTTTCTCAAAACATTTCCTTTTCCAGCGCCTTATCTTTCGTTGTAAATTTCTTATTTTGATGCTCTTTTTAACACAGACAAGACATTTCTTTGTTGGTGGATTTGTGATACAACTACTTGTACTTTCTTGTGCTTGTTCTTGTGCTTTGCTCATCAGGCATTTCATCATTCATAGGTGCAATTTCAATGCTTGCGGTCCCAGTCTGGTATGGCATTGCTACTTCATCTCCAGACCCTGCTGATTCTACTCGACTTTCATTTTGTACAACTTTCTTGGCATGGCGAACAAGCTAAAAGAGTAAATTTACAAAACAAAATAGACAACATTCAAGCAGAAAGAATTCTTGCAACATATTTCACATATGTATTGTATATGTATAGAAGATATTTTTCAATTTTCATCATCTGGAATTTGGCCTATCCAAACATTGTGCAACCCCCTGTCTGACTGTCCGGGCAAGAACAGAGAAGGTTGCTAGGCGTAAACAATATACTGTAATCAAGATTAAAATTATAGAATTGCTTGAATCAAGATCTTGGTCAATTTTTGTTTCAAAGGACTTATGAGAATTGCCATTAAAGTTTTAAATCAATAAAAAGCAGGGGTAAATATTCTTCCAAACGTTTTAAATTTCTACTCGGGAGGTCTTAAATGGTCCTCACAAGGCAAAGTAAAAAATATCTGCACGAAACCGTATACAAGCACAGTAGCTCAGGATCACCAACTTGCTTTGGCTTGGTGAAGAGTCCTGGTGATAAGCTTACTGCAGTAAATATGTTTTGCTGCTTGCAAGCTTTGCTGTTTTGATATACTGCACACTTAGAAATGCTCCTTTCTTATCTTGAATCTTCTCATCTTAATTTTGATATACCTATTCAATAATCCTTCTGGTTGATATCCACTCTCAGTTGCATTCATGTAACTCCTCTCACCTTATTTTCTCTCCCCTACCTTTTTCTCTTCTCGTTCTAATTTCCTTTTACCTCAAAACTGGTACTCAATAGTTAAAAAAGTTTTACTTGGGGTTTTTCCGACTCAAATAGAAGAACATTTATCCCTGATAAGAAGGCAACAATATTCAGTTTATCATATTTATTATTTCAATCAATTCAAATTGGATGTCATGCAAAAGATTTTTTCAGAATCCAAGTAAAATAGAAATGTTGAATGAATCAGAGAAGGAATAGGATCTAATTATATTTTAGGCCCAAAGTTTTGTCCCACCTCTCGTGACCTACCTGTCTTTTGCTGCGACTTATCAACTTTTTAGGTGAGGCCAAATTGACTGAATCTTTTGTTGGAATAGATCCTTGAACTAAGTTCCCTCGCCAAGTGATTCCAGTTGTCGTTTCAAGAGATAGAGGCCGGAAATAACAAGAGTCTTCGAAGTGAGCAGAGCAAGGAGATGTGTATTTCTTGGGGTCTTTGAAGTTAGGCCTATGTCTTTGCACAAATTTGATCCATTTTCTTCTAACTTTAGGATCAATGGGAAACTGGTGCATCTTTATACCAGTGGAATAGCTCGTGTTCTTGCAGCTCGTCTTACCAGGTCCACCAGCAACACAATATCGGCCACCTTTCTTCTTTTTTGGTTGAGCTTCTGCTTCAAC
The DNA here is from genome assembly GCA_004194415.1 of Aurelia aurita. Lineage (NCBI taxonomy): Eukaryota > Metazoa > Cnidaria > Scyphozoa > Semaeostomeae > Ulmaridae > Aurelia > Aurelia aurita. The sequence goes on along the minus strand of REGM01000192.1, from coordinate 613,648 downwards.
ATTGCTATCAGCCATTTTCGGTTTCACGCGTTTTGGTATACTCAATGTCTTCCAGTTCTCGCGCAAGGAGCAAACAATCTGACGTCACAAGGCAACTTGTCACGTGATCTCGGCCGCGCTATTTTTGAACCACAAAAATTGCAAATAATGTAAATTTCAAAACCACGTAATATCTCTATTTTACATAATTTGGTCGAAAAAATTTACGAGGAACCTCATAAGAGCCCATTTAATAGATTTTTCAAATAAAAATTTACAGTTCATGTGCTCTTTAAACTTTTCAAAATGGTAGTAGGTTTGCAGATTACGGTCCAATAGTGGACCCATTTTTACAAGGCTACACCATTCAACAAATCAAAGTTTGTGCCCAGTTTGCAAAATCTATAATCACTTGGCAAACTGTAAAAACTCACACTGTCCAGCCTTTGTTCATTTTGTAATCAAATTATTCTACTTAAATAGGGAAAATACTCACCAGATTTCAAAAGGGAAGTACACCCCAGGTCGTATTAGGGGAAAAATTTCCCCAAGTCGTATGAGGGGAAAGATTAACCCAAGTCGTATTAGGGGGAAAATAACCCCAAGTCGTATGAGGGGAAAGATTACCCCAAGTCGTATTGGGGGAAAGATTACCCCAGGTCGTATTATGGGGAAAATCACGCCAAGTCGTATGAGGGGAAAGATTACCCCAGGTCGTATCAGGGGGGAAATTACCCCCAAGTCGAATGAGGGGAAAGATTACCCCAAGTCGTATTAGGGGAGAAATTACCCCAAGTCGTATGAGGGGAAAGCTTACCCCAGGTCGTATTAGGGGGAAAATTACCCCAAGTCGTATGAGGGAAAAGATTACCCCAAGTCGTATTAATAATAATAATAATAACAATAATAATAATAATCACTTTATTTACAGTTGGATAAAGAAAGGTGTAGTTTGCGCTATAAAACACAAACTAATAAATAACAACTAAATAGACCTTTCCCATAATTACGTCATCACCCATGCGGCGCGTGTTGCATTGTGGTACTAGTAGTTAAAACATCTGATCTCGTTGTGTGATTTATATGGATGTATATGGAAGTGTATGGATGTGTGCGAATGTAAGAGGTTAATCTGATAAATAGCGAAGGAAAACATGGAAAAATCTAATGAATTTACCGATGAGCATGTCCCTAGTTTTTTTTTCAAAACTCTAGTTTGGGGATCAGTGCGACTGAAGTGCAAATACGGGAAGTTTTCGCGGAGAAAGGCGACGAATGCTCAATACGGCCTAACGTAAACATGGAGAAAAAAGAGGGGCGAAAAGAAGAGAAAGCTGTCGGAGGATTCACATGCTGTGTTCCTGAATGCTTTAGCAATAGTAAACGGAATTCAGAACTTTCGTTCTACAATTTTCTCAACGGAAAGAGTGCAGAAAAGCAGGAACTGCGTAAGAAATGGCTACACAGGATTTCGCGAAAGGACTTCAAGGACCCGGGGTTGGGATACAGAGTTTGTTCAAAGCACTTTGTCGGGGGGCGAAAAACATACTTGAATAATATCCCTACTATTTTTCCAAAAACCAAAAACAAGAAAGAGCAGAAAGAGAGGACAACAAATAAATCAAGGAACAGAAAATGTTTGCCAACATACCAGAGTAAAGAACCCAATAAACCAAAACGGGACATTGAGCCAAGCTGATGTGCAAGCTGCAATGGAACTTGACCAATTTCAATTCAATTTCAATTTCATGTATATTCTCAGCTCAAACTACGATACAAAAAAATCCAAATGATGCTACTCATACAATGGAAAAAAGCTTTCAATATAATCTATCATAACGAAGCATCTAAGAACAATGTTGCTGAATAGGACATATGAAAAGAACTCTGGAAGAGCTTTCGAGCCATATGCCCTCAGTGACATGGTTTAACGAACGCTTATATTATAAATGTAGAATATATAAAAATGATTTAATTCAATTATCAAAAATACTAAAAATACAAATATCAAGGTAATCAGCGGATAGATATAATGTCAGGCAGGGGAGGGGGAAATGAAGGAAAAATTAAAAAGAAAGTACTAGTAAGGGGTTTGGATACCAACGGATTTCGACTGTTTAATAGTTTTGCAATAAGAGCTGCTTGTAACGCTTTCCAAAGATTTTTTTCGTGGGAGAAATTGTAATATTTTGAGGAATGTTATTCCATATCTTAACGCCAAATCTTATGATGGAGTTACGTTTGTAGTTTGTTCTAGCTTTTGGTATGTAGAATTTGCCAGCTGTTGCTTGACGAGTCTGCATATCGTGTTTGTTACTAGTAAGTTGGAATTGGTTGCAAAAAAATTCATCACATTTTCCTTTTGAAATGTCGTACATAAATTTAGCACATTCTAGTAACAACAGCAATCAAGTGGGTTGAATGTTGAAGAGGAGGTAAGCCAAAGAATAAGTGAGCTTGACCTAGAAACTGACAGTGAAGGTAAACAACAGCAGGAATGAAAGAAAAGTGAAAGGACTATCTTAGAGCCAGAATATTGGAACTTGAATGTGAAAATGTGGGTTTGAAAGATAAAGTTCACCATGTTTACCTTAGGCCGCATTATTGAGCATTCGTTGCCTTTCTTCGCGAACACTGCCTCTATTTGCACTTCAGTCGCACTGATCCCCGAACTAGAGTTTTGAAAAAACCAGGAACATGCTCATCGGTAAATTCATTAGATTTTTTCATGTTTTCCTTCGATATTAATAAGATTAAACCTCTTACTTTCGCACACATCCATACACTTCCATACACCTCCATACAAATCACGCCACAAGATCAGATGTTTTAACTACTAGTACCACAATGCAACGCGCGCCGCGTGGGTGATGACGTAATTATGGGAAAGGCCTATTAAACTAATTTACAGCAATACTATTTACAAATTTTACAATTGCAACCCTCCCCAGCCCAACACTTTATCTTTTTGCCAAAAACAGAGACTGTGTTACTGCTCTTAATCACATCAGGTGTACTGTTCCAAAGTATGCTACCCCTGAACGCTATCGAATTTGTACCGAAAGACGCAGTTGATGCCTTGGGAAGTGTAAGAATATCTTTAATTCTCAAGTTGTAATTAATTTCTTTCCTTGAGAATAAATCCCATAAGAAAGAAGGATTTTCATGATTGAGTGATTTATATACTTCAATCATAAGTTTCTGTAGGTTCTGAACATGAACAGTTTTTTCTTTGTTCCTCTCGAGCAGTTCATCAAATGAAGAATAATAGTCTTTCTGTAAGATACGAAGTGCTCGTTTATGAACCCTATTAATTTCTTTGTTGGCAATTCTTCCACAAAATTACCCCAGGTCGTATTAGGGGAAATATTACCCCAGGTCGTAACCACTTTAATCACTTGGCAATGGCCCCAAGAGCATGACAAGTGCCAAAGTTGGGTCATTACATACACAGGAACCGTCCGAAATGTTGTGAGGTGGCTTGGGATCAATTTTGGCCGTTAGGCTGCTGAACAGCGGCAGTTTACCTTAGTATTAAGTACAAATTAGGTAATGTTTCCCGTCCACAGTCTACCCCTTTCTTGTCGGGTAGTCTAAAAGTTCCCCCTAGGAGATTGTCTATCTTTCATTGGTTTATTAGAATCCTTATAGGGGAAATATACCCCATGTCTTAGAAAGGAAATATACCCCAATATTTCAAGGGGAATATACCCCAGGTCGTATGAGGGGAAAGATCACCCCAGGTCGTACAAGGGGAAAGATTAACCTAAACTGCATGAGGGAAAGAGCACCCTCTTTTATTGGGGAAAGAGTACCCCACCGCAATTTGTTATTTCGTTGCAAGTTTTCATTCTCAATTTCGATACGATCCCACAAGCTGCCACACAACCAGTCTTTTGTGCTTAAAATTCTGCCTAGTAGTTGTATGATAGTATGTAAATTGATAAGGTCATTGATTCGTAGTCTGTCGAGCAGTAGAGGCGCATGGCGTTAAGTTCAAATAATTGTTGTGTTTAAAGAGCTTCGCCAACTGCAAATAATTCACGCGATTTTTGAAATACGCGCTTTTCCGACATTTCCCAAAGAAAGGCCGAACTGCCTGAAATAGTGAATATTTAAGGGTATTTTTCCTTTAGTTTAAATGAAGTTGGAAATCTTTTTTAATGCATTTTAGTACCATTAGCTTTCCATCATACTTTGGCAACTCGATCGAGCTATAGATGGAAGGGTGGGAGAAGTTTGTGTACATGATAAAGTTAATCTGCATGGCTGGCGAATTACATCATCACTGCTCGCCACAATGCTCAGTACAATTCTCACTGACATTGCTCATTCCATTTTCTTGCTTCTTTCGAGGGTAAATGGACAGAATTGATAAAAAAACGTATAATTTGTTTTCAGTGTGAGCAGAGGCTCTTATTTAAGACCAAAAACCAACAATACTTTACGCAGCGAAGGTAACATTAAAGGAATCACCAGCAATGATCGCTTTTGGTACCTATAAAAAACCTTCCTAAATCATATTAGTAGTATTTAAAGTGGGAATTGTTGAGTTATTTATAATTTTACATCAACTGAGTGGCAATTATTCAGTATCAATCTAGCCAATGTGTACACACTGGCCTTTGCTACATTTTGGGTGACTTTATTAATTTTTTTATCAAGGTTGTTGGACGTTGAAGAAACTTTTAAAAGTGGGAATTGTTGGTGGGATATGTTTGCAACCCCTCGCTCAATGACGTCAACAGCTCTCTTTCGTTACATGGGCTCTCAAACTACTATGGGCTCAGTTGACCGATCATAAATTATTTGTAATCGTACTTGTCCTTTCCAAAAAGAACTGATGCTCATTTCAAAGGGAAAACGTAGACCCTTTGAAATCAAATCGTCAATTTTTCAAATTCCCCCCTCCCCCCTGCTCAAGTGAAAAATTCCTTTCAAAGACACAAATACAGCACTAAGTTGTTGGATTATGAAGATAATTGTACAAAGATTCGTTATTGAACCCGAAAATATTACAAAATGCTGTGATTTCGTTTGAAAATTAAATTTCTCCTTTAGTGTAAGGTCTAACAATGGTCAATTTAGCACAACTGCACTCCTATAGGTTTCCAGCCAGAGAAAAGTTATCGTAGACGTGGTATCTATTTGAAAGGTGCTGCATATGAACAGACACCAATCAACGTTTAATAAAACTTATTTGTTCAGCAGAGAATCATCGCTTCCTCGTGCCTCAGCCTTTGTGAGAAAAAGAGGCAGATTCCAAAGAATTACCCAAAATTAATAGAAACCACGCTCAAAATGTAAACCAATGCTGCTCCACCACTGTCAGTAAACGAACCAATGTTAGCAATTCAAGAAGTGACTTCAAACTCTACCATGCCAAGAAAAGTAATTATTGTGCTATAACCTAACGTCTAAGCTGTTTATTTGGAGGCCTAACCAAGTAGGTCAATAATCGAAAAATAACGAATTTAAGCACATTTTGTAAGGGACGCTGCGAGGCCGCAACAACTTTTAAAAATTCAAAAAAACACTAACAGGTATGCCTCTATACAATTCGTTTAACCATGGTTAATTTTACACTGTTTAAAGGAAGCACCTTTGATTTATGACCCCTTAAAGCTGCTACATTTTCAGACAATAACTTACAAAATGGTTGAGCCACCTTGAAAAAAATGACATTTTCGTCCCCCCGTCCCCACGTGTCAATGTTGGCAAACCGGCTGCAAAAGGCTCAAAACTCTGCAGCCAGTTTTGTGCTTGGCAAATTTTCCAAGGAAAAGGATTTGATCGGTTTAGGCTGGCTCCCAATGAGAGAACGTAGGAATTACACCTATTGAAGACAGTTTTAAAGCAAGAAAATCGGAGTGTACTGCCAGTTCCTTAACTCTCAAGGAAAGAGTAACGACAAGAACCCTCAGATCCAGCAAAGAAACAAAACTTGAACCAGCTTTAGAAAGAGGAACTTTCCAGGACACAGCATCGAGTTTACTTAATTCATTGGACTCTTCCTTAAGAAATGAAAACAATTTTAATTTATTTGTCAAAGGACTCTGTAAGACTCTTAAGCAAAAAGCCTATAAACGACTTGGTATCGTGTAAATAATTTTTAGCCATTCTTCTTTCCTTTTACGTACTTTTTTGAAAAGGTTTTAATTTTGTAGAATAACTTCCGGATGTAGAGCCACTATGCTGGAATTGATCCATTATTATTATTATTATTATTATTATTATTGTTGTTGTTGTTATTATTATTATTATTATTATTATTATTATTATTATTATTATTATTATTATTATTATTATTATTATTATTATTATTATTATTATTATTATTATTATTATTATTATTATTATTATTATTATTATTATTATTAATACGCATAGAAAACAAGACTAGTTTGTTTTAAAATTTTCGATCTATCGTAGATCGTCAAATAATGTTAGAATAAATGCTTTACAATCTAACGTTATCAAATATGAATTTTGTATTCCATTAATAACAGAAGTCTAAAATTCTTATGATTAAATAGAAAATGGAGTACAATTAATGTGACGAAGTTTGATTAAAAGGCTAAATATGCTTGTATAACTTATAAAATGTCTTTCCGAGCTCATTAAGGCTAGAGTTTAGTCCGTATGGTTCCCTAGTGTCTACTAATCGTGATATCCATCAGTTTTCGTAATGTTCTAGTTTATCACGATCTCCTTCTAATCTTTGCAAGATGTGAACTTTCAAGTCATGATCGAAACTGCATGATGCACTCTCTTGGAAATGTTTGCCCAATTCTGTGGCATCTGGATCATGTCTCGCACCACTACGGTGTGTAAAATGAATCGCGTAAAAGAGTTAATAATAGATAAAATGCTTGAAAGTTATTACAGGTGCTTCCTTTTGAAAACTTGACAATGTTATCACTTGTTTTGCAGTCTTAATATTCCTTTTAAAAGTTTCTTGATTATTGCTTGATTTTAATGTCTCTGGCAACTGATTCCATAAATTTGGACCACGAAACCTTGCTGACATCCTCCCTTGTTCTGTTGCTACTCGAGGCAAGTCAAATGAGTTTGTCCGCGCATACCGACCACATTTTTTGTCAAAGAGCTGTTTCAAGTCCTCTGGACAGTCGTCATTACATATTTTGTGCATTATCGTTAGCATTCGTCTCTTGTAGATGAAATCCGGTCTATCCCAATTCGCACGCAACAACGCCTCCTCATCTAAAATATTCTTTGGTAATTTGTGAATAAGTTTTGCAGCTCTTGCGTGAGTTCTTTCAAGTTGAGATATAAGTGCTTGAGAACATGTTCCCCAAACTACTATCCCATATGTTACTGCAGCAATTACGGTTTTGAAATATATCTCTTCTTGGGTAGGCATTAGGAGGTATGTCATTCTTATAAATTGGCTCATTTTAGCTCTATAAGATTTTGCAACTTTCTTTATTTGTTGATCCCATTTTAAATTATTTTCTATAGTAACTCCCAAAGATGTTACACTGTTTTGTACTTTATGATGTAATCACCAATCCTTACTGGGCGCAAAGGACCAACGAAATCTTGCCTAGTTATTATCATTACTTCAGATTTGTCGCTGTGGATTTTTAGCCGATTTTTTCACACCAATGTTTTATCTCTACCCCGATCTCATTTAGTGTATCCACAACTTCTTCAATATTCTGGCCAATATAATAAAATTTTGTGTCATCAGCGAAGAGATAGACGTTGCCATTAGTAATATTATCAGCTAGATCATTAGTATACATGGAAAATAGTCTTGGGCCTAGGACTGAGCCTTGAGGTACCCCATAAGAGACATTTCTCTTTACGTAATCTAAGACACGTCTCTTAACCCCATAAGAGACATTTCTCTTCTTCTCTACAAGTTTGGGACACTTTATAAGTCACCAGGTCGTGATGCCTATTGACAAATGTCATGACATTGTTTCGTGACATTTTTATACTTCAGTTCTGTTTTCTTCTACATCTTCTAAGACTACGTTCACACGATGCCGGCACATTTTGAAAACGGTGAAAAATGTGACGGCAGCGAAATTTGAGCTAGCGTTCACACGATACCGACACATTTTGAAAACGGTAGGAAATTTGACGGTAACAACCTTTTTGCAATCTCCCCAAGAATTTGATACCAAAGAAATGTACCTACACCTTAAGAATCGATCAGCCTCGTTTTGAAAACGTTGAAAAATGTTCCGTTTTCATCGTTTTCGAGTGTTCACACAATGTCGTTTTCAAAATGTGCCGTTTAGAGTTCCGTTTTCAATTTTTAGCGTTTTCAAAATGTGCCGGCAAAAAATGTGCCGTTTTCGTGTGAACACTCACCTATCCGTCACATTTTTCACCGTTTTCAAATCGTGCCGGTATCGTGTGAACGCAGGCTAAGTCTGCAAATTTTTAAAGTTATTTAATGTGCAGATAAACACCCGTTATTGTAACACCTGTATAACCAGCTTTACTAATGACATAGTAAATGCCAAAAGGACGTTTGAAGCTGAGTTTTATCTCGTGAACGTCTGACCTAACTTCTTCTTCTTCTTTGCCTTAGACCTCTGGTCCCCATTAATCAGGGTCAGTTGCCTTCTCCATTCACACCTAACTTGGTTTAGTTTAATCTAACTTGTAGCCTGGTTTAATTTGAACTGGTTTAACTGCTCACTGGGAGCATGGTATAAGCTTTGTTTTTACCTGGTTTAATTTGAACTGGTTTAACTGCTCACTGGGAGCATGGTGTAAGCTTCGTTTTAACCTGGTTTAATTTGAACTGGTTTAACTGCTCACTGGGAGCATGTATAAGCTTCGTTTTAACCTGGTTTAATTTAAACTGGTTTAAGTGCTCACTGGGAGCATGGTATAAGCCATAAGCTTCGTTTTAACCTGGTTTAATTTGAAATGGTTTAACTGCTCACTGGGAGCCAGTGGCGGATTTAGGGGGGGCAAGTGGGGGCAACTGCCCCCCCTTCACGAGGAAAACTTAGCTTGGCGCCCCCTTTTTGGCGAGAAGTGCGCCCCTCATCGTGACCCTAATGCAGTCTTTTATGAATGTTTCGAACAAATCAAGGCGTTATTTAGTAGAAAAACCAAAGAAGTTTCTTAACCAAGAGTCCAAAAATTTTCGCGCGCCTTTGGCGCGCATTCTTTCTATCCTATTTTTGGCGCCCTCTCCGCATGTTGCCCCCCTTCAACTTTGTGCTGGATCCGCCCCTGCTGGGAGCATGGTATATGCTTCGTTGTAACCTGGTTTAATTTGAACTAGTTTAACTGCTCTCTGTGAACATAGTGTAAGCCTCGTTGTAATCTGGTTTGGTTTATAGAAGTACTGCGCAGCTGATTTGCGCCTAAAACAATGGGATCCTATTGTTTGCACAAACTAGCACCATTCATAGCTCGGAAGAAAATCGCGACTGGGTGTACAACAATAAGATCCCATTGTTTTCGGAGCCAATCAGCTGCATGATAGTACTCCTTTAACCTGGTTTAAATTTACTCAANGGGGGGCAAGTGGGGGCAACTGCCCCCCCTTCACGAGGAAAACTTAGCTTGGCGCCCCCTTTTTGGCGAGAAGTGCGCCCCTCATCGTGACCCTAATGCAGTCTTTTATGAATGTTTCGAACAAATCAAGGCGTTATTTAGTAGAAAAACCAAAGAAGTTTCTTAACCAAGAGTCCAAAAATTTTCGCGCGCCTTTGGCGCGCATTCTTTCTATCCTATTTTTGGCGCCCTCTCCGCATGTTGCCCCCCTTCAACTTTGTGCTGGATCCGCCCCTGCTGGGAGCATGGTATATGCTTCGTTGTAACCTGGTTTAATTTGAACTAGTTTAACTGCTCTCTGTGAACATAGTGTAAGCCTCGTTGTAATCTGGTTTGGTTTATAGAAGTACTGCGCAGCTGATTTGCGCCTAAAACAATGGGATCCTATTGTTTGCACAAACTAGCACCATTCATAGCTCGGAAGAAAATCGCGACTGGGTGTACAACAATAAGATCCCATTGTTTTCGGAGCCAATCAGCTGCATGATAGTACTCCTTTAACCTGGTTTAAATTTACTCAAAAAGCGATTAGCTACTTCTTTGACCCAAATGCTTGGCGCTAAAAGTCGCAATCATGGTCACCTGGAGTTTCATGTTTAAAATGCTGAAAGCATTAAAGTTCAGCCTCAAAATTGTATTCTTATATACTAGTTTCTTTTATGTTGTGTTGCTACTTTCAATGAAATTGCTTCTTATAACTTCCATTCTTGTTCTGTTCAACATGTTTTTATTCCGTCCACAGGCATATAATCAGGCAAAGACAGAAGCTGCAAAGGTCACTATGCAGTCTACAATTAAAAAGGTGTTCTTTTTTGTTTTGCTTGTCGTTTCAAATTTACTTATCTCTGTAAAGCATTCAGTATCAGAGATTAAAGATTTCGGTGCCTCAATTCGGGGAGACTTCATTCTAGTGTTTTTCCCATTGAGTCTAGTATACAGCAGTCAAAATATTTGTATCTGAGCGAACCAAAGAATGTATCCGATGTTTAAGAAATCACCCTGCGAAAATTGTCCAACTGATTTGACAAATTACAACTGCCTTGCCTGACTGAGGCTTTAACGTAATTTTAAAACATAATCTTTTTATGATTTACAATTCACCATTTTCCTTTATAACAAAAAATTCCCCAAAATCCCCCAAATTGCATTACAAATATTCTTTGAGTTAAAAACATATATGTGTTGTTCAGCTTAATTTACTTTTCGACTGTAAGAACGATAACAGACTGTTTTATTGGCCGAGGGTATTGCTTTTGGGGCGACGAAACTGTCAACATTGAAATGTGCTCTCCGATCAGGCATAAAAAACGTTTTCTTTAAAAATCTGTATCTCCTTAAACAGTACATTTTGGTTGTTTTTGGTAAATACTGAAGCGATATTTTTGGCCAATTACTGATGATTTCTGAATGAATTAACACATCCAGAATTAAATGAAAGATTTAAAAAATTAACTTCAAGGCTCATAGAGACAAAGGATTACAAATTTTAGCATAGCGGACAAATCTTTTCTTTTGTCTTAGAGCTCCGATCACGTGACATTTCCTCTTGCCAACCGACCAATCAGATGCCGTAATTTAGTCTACTTCCGCTTTTTTAGGCCATTTTACCCCCCTCTCTATAAAAAGTATTGCACGCTTGGGTAATTCGATTTTTTTGCAAATTTCAACTGGAAAAGGTTTATTATACATAGGACCATACCTGTTCAAATGTTCTCGGTGCGATCGCTTCAGAGAAAAAAGTTACACTGATCTGAACATTTTGCTACGGTATTTTGAGGCAGGTTGCGATAACTTCCTATGTGTCAATTGCCCTTGCCAACAACCTCTTTGTTTTGTAACTCCTCTAAATTATCAAAAATACACGCTTTTCTATGAAATAATATTTAGGATTTGGGCAATGTTCGAAGAGAGTTCCTGGAAAGTTAGTACAGGTTCAGACAGTAAACCGAAGGCAAATTGAGGAACATTGAGCAAGTAGGCCTACCGCCTAGCCATTTGATCCTTGAACAAGTAGCACAACAAACGACTTTCTTTCAAAGTTAATCACGCAAGTAAATATGCACTATAGACGCATCAGCTAACTATTATAACTAATATTTTGCTCAATATCAATACAAATTTGGCTTCATCTCGCTGAAAGGAAATGTACGAAATCTTCTCCAAACTGACGACCGTGCACAACCGCATCCAGAAAGCAGAGCAAATATTGTGACAGAAAGATGTGCAAGGATGTAAATAAATAGCTACTCACCAGCCCTTCATTTTTAAAGACGAACCAAGACTTGACAACTCCGAAAATCCACTGGTTCCTTGCTAAACGAACGAACTCGACAGCGACAAATTAAACAGTTTCTACAAGCTTTGGCCAACGAACGCAACTCAACTATCACGTAGCTGAAATGTACACATGCAAACAACAATCTGAACAGAAATGGCGCGAAAATGATTGAGTCTACGAAAATATCATTTGTTAGAATAAAGAAGTCGATTTCATATCCTGAAACAAGTCATTTTTAGTTTGTTATTGGAAAATAGACGAAAAAAATCTATTTTGATCTATAGATCATACCAGGTCAACCTGACAGCAACTTTTGTAGATTCCCATCGATGTCGGTATAGGGGGA
>REGM01000192.1:575308-591692 GCA_004194415.1 Aurelia aurita | reverse complement strand
AAGATGAAATGATTGAGTGTTAATCCACCTGTGGGATGTCATCTTTCGCAACTTTGCCGCGTTGTTTCGATTTATTGACATTAGTACTTAGGCACACGCTTCATACTGCTAATGGCCTTGACCCGGTTTATTTTGTGGTCTGATCAACACTGAAGTCACGTTTTAAAGAGCTTTCACTAAAAGCCAGCTTTCTCGGAACTGAAAAATCCTCTAGTAGTAGGTACTAAATTTCTATTTAGGACCCGCAGGACCAATCAAATGATGAGAAATTTGGCACAGTGGGAGATAATGCATGCAGCTACCAAAGTGTGTCTGCGTTTTTTTGACAATCAACTGGTCTAGATTTTAGACCGAACAAAGCTGCCGGGAGGGCTAAGAAACTTAATCCAATTATTGTGGAAGCTATAGCTTACGAGTTGGATATTATATCAAAATTCTCAGACACAGTTTGGTAAACAAGGAAACGATCTATCGGCGTAAGTTATTTTCATGATTCTACGGTCTTGCTGGGGGTCCTAAATAGCCTTTGACGGAAGGGTATTTTAAAATCATGATAACTTTGATAAATGATTTACTGACGCTTTTTCAACTGGATTTCCACATGGGGGTATTCCTAATTAAATTACGCATCGAATGATGTATGGGTTCACTACCATCCACGCACAGCACGGTCCCTCAGAGGAAAAACCTGAAATTACTGCCGTGAGGGTGGGCAGTAACCTTAAGTCCGAAAGCTGATAATTTTTATTCTTACCAGATTTTAGCAACAATTACAGCTTCTGTCTGCTCGAAATATACGTAGAAACGTAAACAGCCAATGGGTTTGCAAGACAAATCGCCCAAGCAAAATAATACAAGTGAAATCCACTGATGCGAAAAGAGGGGAGGAGGGACGTTACCAGTAGAAGATCTGAAATATTTTCTTTGTCGCAAGTTTCTCCTTTGCAAGCAATAGATTAAGCAATAGAAACTTGGCAATATTTTTGATTGAGCAATGAGAATGAGCAATATCAAACTCTGTTTCAAATTTTATGGACAATCTTCAAATTTTTCCTTGCAGTCCAGAGCTGGATGTTGAAGACTTCGACACCTTTCTAGAGAAGGTCAAGGCACGGTCACTCGCAGGCAAAACTGTTCAACGTAAGTAATAAGAATTCATGGCGTAGATTTAAAAACTTGTCAGCACCTGGTGAGGAGTAGATAGATACCCGAAGGATACATCGTAGTTGTCAATATGGGGGTTCGTACCAGCTCTCCATGGCTTACCCCCAAGTATTGATGCTACCTTTTTGGAAACCCCAAATATTGGGAGAATTTTTCAGGGCACGACATATTTGGCAGATTGCAAATTGAAAATATTTAAAGTTTTTCATGGCTAAACAGAAATCAATACATATTTCTATTTTGGTAATTTCATACCTTCCATTGTGGACCATTATTTTAAAAGACACTCTCACTTTCAGTGGTATAATCCTCTGACTTTGCAGCCAGAACAGTCAGGCGGACAGAGTGCGAGCCCAGTACGAGCCCCACCACTTGAGCGTCATGACAAGCGGTCGCGGACTCGATTAGGTCCTCTCTACTTCTGCGATCCCATAGCCTGTGTTCCAGACCACTTGAAACGAAAGGAGAGTGGTCTGTGCAACGGAGCGCAAATTCGTGTTCAGAAATTTTCTTAAGAATCTGAAGAAAAATTAATATATGCACCTAATTATTCGCATAATTACTAACATAAAAAAGAGGCCCATACATTTGACGATGCAGTTCAAACTTTATAGGAAGGATAATTTCAGCAGTCTTGTTTGGCTCTGTGTTTTGGTTCGTGCTGTTAATTTACTGTAACTTGTTCTCTGATGGAAAAAGGATTTGATTGTAGTGCAGGTACGAAATGCAGAGTGGACTTACGTGCATTGTTTTGCTTCAAACGCATCGAGAAGCCTCCAGCACGCCGAAGCCTCCTATGCAAAACGATAGAAATCTTGTGGATGGGAGATAAAAATTCAACGCTTCCGAAGCTCTTCGAGACTTGCCGTTCAACTTAAAAAAATACTCAATGATTGGCCGGATAGAAACTGGGCGATGAGTGGGCTGGGGCTCAGAACTCAGAGAGCAGTATATGCGAGCTTCTCCCAGGGAAGCAACGCTTATCGGAATTAAAAATAAGCCTAGAAGTGATGACACTCCAGCAGTTTATCAGCCACCTCTGAAAATAAAATTATTCTCGTCAGATGGGCTAGGCAGTGTTGGCAAAAAGGTTTGTTTTCGTTCAACGCCACCATGTTTGAGTTCATACAGGATACAGGACAAACTGCTGATGGCCCTTTGTTGTTGCACAAAAGCGGTAACGTAATTAGCAATGGAGAATAAACACTTCTTAATCCTTCCGTATTCTCAGGAATTTCTTTGGTTTAATTTCAATGACGATAAAATGACAACTTTTGTGTGATGATTGAAAAGAAACTCGATGCCTTAAAATAATTTAGTTGGGATCCGTTAATTATTTGGCAATTCAATTCATCGTATGAACACGGATTTGCGCTCCGTTGCACAGACCACTGTCCTTTCGTTTCAAGTGGTCTGGAACACAGGCTACGATCCCAGCGCTTGGCGCTAAAAACCGCAACTTCACCTTCACCTTTTCATGTTGTTTCTCGTGAAACAAAATGAAAAATGTAAGTGTTTTTTAAAATGATGGTTCACAATAGAAGGTATGAAATTACCAAAATATAATTTAGCATACAACACACGGGATCTATTAAGATCATTGGCGGAAAGGAATTGATTTACTTTTTTCCATTCACAGATCCCAAATATTGTGGTGTTTTTTATTTGATATTTCCAAACCCCAAATGTTGATTTAATGTAGATTTCCTGGACCTTAAAGTATTGATGCACCTCCCCTTATGGATGGTGACTCAAAAAGATGTCCTCATGGTTGAAAAAAGCATCGCAGCAAATGTACTTGCGCGATTATAATCAAACTTGATTGTTTCTAATAGCTGAAAGATTGAACTATTTTCCTGTCCTTTGTGGTACTTTTCAAAATAATTGTCTCCTGGTAAACTCGAACGATTAAAAACATCAGTCTTACCAAACAACTGGAAGATGGCCTAAACGCAATATCAAAGGCATTTCGAAACAAAAGAAACGCAACTTGCCAGTTTTGCTTGTTTTGATAATCCTTATTTTAGACCAATGGGTGAGATATTAATTTCTGTTTAATTTATCTTTCTAGTAGTTATGATAATTCTCTAAACTATTTCCAATGGATTTCAAAAGATCTGAAAGATTTGATTGTGCATTTTAGGCCATTTTCCGGCTGTTCTGCAAGAACGATTTTTTTTTACTCTCTATTTTATGAAGAGACTATTATTTTGAAAGTAACGAAAAAAGTACAAAAAGTACTTTAATCTTTTTCCTAAGAGAGAAAATCAATTTTTTATGATTATAGCGCTAGTACTTTTGTTGCAATGATTTTTCCAACAGGGGAAATTTTGTTGAGTCACCCTGTATATACCTAGGAGGTACCCTAGTGGGAGTGGATTAAGGAGTATGAGATCGCCTTTTAATGATATCATTGAAGAAAGTATTTACGCAGGACGTACGAGAACTCATTTGAAACAGCGAACAAAGTAAGATGTTGGTCTCTTTTCGTTTCCCTCTGTCGACAAACAAACGGGTTAAAAGTTTCTCCTTTTGTGAAATGTCAATGGCAACGAATTTATGTACAGGATATTTTTTTTGGTTCTATTTTCCTGATGAGAAAAGAAGTTGCATCTTTTATAAAATCGCAGAAATTTATCTGATAGTATGATCTCAAAGATTTTTACTTGCATCGATCAGTGAAAGTCTATGTAGGATGTATCGACCAGGTTTAGGTAAATATATCAACATTTAGTCATCAAAAAGGGATCGAAATATCGCATTTGTTATAAAGATGTTTTAGGCTAAAAGAAAAGGCTGTTCAGTGTTTTACTTGCTAGACAACTTTAAACATTTTTGTCGTGCCATTTGCGATCTATAATTAAGGTTACGGTAAGCGTTGTAGCACAAGATTGGGTTTTCTCTCCCCAGAAGCCAAACTATTAGCGGAATCTAGTTAAACTATACATCATTCGATGCGTAAGAAAGTAGGGATTCTAACCATATGAAAATAATTGGCAAAGATTGTAACATGATATTTTCCAGGCAACTTTATTGCTTAAGAGAGCATACTTCCTTCAAAAGCAATTTTGTACCCTTGCGTTTAACATAACAAAATATAACTTATATCAACAGGAAGCGCACGTCCTAAACTACCAAATATGTCTCAGATTCTTTAAATTCCTCCTTCCCTTGAAAATACAGAACTGCTCCGCCCTCCCACAGTTGTATTGGGCTATAAAAGGCGGACCAGAGGACTGATTGATTGATTGATTTGATTTTAAATTCTTTATACAGGGTGAAAACATTCAGTTCTAATAACTGTTTTACAATGCGCCTTGTTAAAAATAACTAAAGAAAAAAACTAAATTTCTATTACTACTTCTTAATACAGTGTTGGAAAATTACAAAAGAAACCTATTTTTCAAAATTAATCATAACAGAAAACAAAAATATTATTGCTACAGAAAAGAAATCGTGATATTGGTTGTTATAATACTTCCTTTAGTTTTAATTTGAAATTTGATAACGAGGGAGACAGTTTAATTTGGTGATCGAGACCATTCCAAACGCTCGCCCCTCGGTATGCAAATGACATAACAAGATTCTGAGACATGTTTTGTTCGCCTGAAGCCTCCTCTGGTAGTGTGCAAAATATGGTGCCATTCGATTGGTTCCTTGGTACAAATAGCCTTTTCGTACCTGTACCTAGTGGATTTGTAAGTCCTGAAAAAAGGAAATTTTACTGATACCGCTTCAAATGTAAATATCAAGGTCGAATAAGCCACAATGTAATCTGGGTCAAGCAATTAGAGCTTAAAAGGCAATTAATGGATTTAAGCAAAGGAATCGATACATATAATGTGATTTCCTCTTTGTTTCAATTACACGACCGCCTTAATATGTCAAAAAGCTAGGATTAGAATTTAAACCACATAGAAAAACTCTGTGTGAGAAATTGTAGCATCCTTCCTTTGATCAAGAATTCTGCTTTTTCAATATTTCTGTTACTTCCAAAGATGGTATCTTTGTGTTTCTTAAAATTTGGGCTTCTGAGATTTGAAGAAATCCGAAAATTGGCTTTTTCAGCCTACAAACGTTTACCGTAACCTTAAGGCTATTTTGTCTTAGTTTTATAGAATTACGTTAAAACTTTGACCAGCCTTTTCCCAAAGCCTTACGAAAGCTTTAAAAGCAATAAAGCATTCCGATGTATTTTTTCACCACTAAATGCTGACATAGATACCTAAACTTGGTACGAATCATCAAGGTACGAATCTTTGAAATCGATATAACATATATTGATTTCAAAAATTTATGAAAGATACAAATGTTTTACTCAAGCAGTGCATCATAGGATCTTAGAGTAACGCCTGCTGCTGGACAGAGCAGAAACTGCTTAAAACGGCGTCAATGTGCATTCTGACTTCAAGGTGACCTGAAACGAATTTTTTTAATTTGCGAAAGCCAATAGCCTGATTGAACAACGAAGAATGCCATTTTCAGTTTTTCCATGTCATGTTTTGTTTTGTAATTATTTCCTATTTTTAGATTGAAGCTAATGACGTCATTTTGTTTGCAAAAAGGCAAGAAAACAATTGATATTGACAACGTTTCTTATAAAAAAGTCCAAAAACCCAAAGTTTTGGCCCTGGACTTTCTTTTCATGAGATATATGATATTCCTCGGCAATTTTTGTCTCACTAACGTACTTCAGCAGAAGGTTCAATCGCAAACATAGTCATTGTCACCGAGTTTTTACTCTCTGCCTATACTTTCCTTATAAATATGCAAACAAAATGACGTCATCACTTCAAGACACAAAACAGTGAGTAACTCCGAAACGAAATAAAATATCCCAAAACTTTAAACGGCGTCACTATTCAAACCATCTTTTCGCTTCCTCTTCCAAATAAAAATTTCGTTTCAGTTCACCTTTAAGGAATTGCTTGACCACATGAACTTTTTGAATCGATAAATTAAAGGAAAATTCCGGGGTTTGTAAAATCAAGGTTAGAAAACAAACTTACCATCTCCTTAATCAAATGACAAAATTTTTCCACATTTAGACTTGTGTTTCGGCTGTCAATTCAATAAACATCCTGGTAATTGAGGCCAAATGTCGCCACCATGGGTTTCCATTTTTCCCACTAGTACACGATAACGAGGCTAGTCACGATTTAGAGGTGAGAAAACAATAGGGCAGCCTTGTTCCCAGACGGCTTTGAGATGATGTCACCTCGCACTGGTCACTTTTTTATGACGTCACTGCGCACTGGTCGCTTTTTAATACGTATTTTCGCAGAGAAAAGAGGAAAAATAGTGGGGAAAAGTACGATAAACCATTCATAACAGCATAATCTTTCATTTTATCATCAATTATACCAACCCCGGAACTGTCCTTTAAGAGTTAAGGCACAAGGAAGAAATCTCGAGTGTTGCCTTATTTCGGGATCTGTTGCAGAGAGCTAGGTGGGCTCAATGTTACAACTTTTCGTACATGCGCGCGCAGTTTCTGCTCTGACCCCCTCCTGTTAAAAGATATTGCGTAGGGTGTCAGATCTCGGATAAAATCAATTAACCAGCATTCTTGAAACTGACTTGTAAATTTTTCACTTAAATTTATTCGAGAAGAAAATGCAAATGATAGTTGTTATATACTTTGATCAGCTTCCCAGCTTTAGAATTGATTTCATTTCAATCGGAATACTTTCAGAAACCATAGAAATTTAATTATTTTGAATGATTTCATTTATTCTAACTCTTTTATTTTCTAACGTGAATCAGTTAAGGTCACGTGACATGTCAACTGGACGAATACGAAGATTTTAGTTGAATCATTATTCGTGCTGACAGGAAATACCTTTTTCTCTAGTTACCGAGGAAAAGAATGAATCCGAACTTACCTCTTGGGAAGCAACGATGAATGACGGACTTGAAGCAACGAAAATCGCAGACAGTGCTTTAAATGCATTGAGCCCAATTGATGATGTAATAACTCAACCAGGAATGGACGAACTGAAAACACATCCCAATGTTCCTGAAGACGATGAAGAGTTACTTTTGTAGTATAAATGATAATAAATATTAATTCGTTAATCAAATATTTATGGTTTTACAGGCTGACTAAGAACTGTAACTTTTTCGAAAAATTATAATTGATTATGCTACTCATCTTGGAAATGTCTTTTTGTGCAATTGTGTTATGGGTCGAAAAGTGATTTTTAATTCACTTCTCACAGAAATGAGCCATGAATGATAAGGTGTTGCTTACACAGGTTACAGAAGCTGTATTTATTAAAGTCTGGTTTCCGTATGATCGTTACGATCGTTTAAATCGTTTCGATCGCTGACTTTGGATCGCTCATCGTCATCATAATCACCATTAATTTATTTTACGTAGGCTACTATATTAAAAAGAAAGAATAGCTAAACTACAGCAAATTTAGGCCTACTTCACAAAATTTACAATTCTTTCTAAAACAATAGATTAAGAATTTACAATAGGTATTTACAAGATAAAAACAATCGGACCTTCCCAAAGAGGTCCAGAGCGACGCGCAGCCCCCAGAAAGACGGCGGACACGCCGCGTGAGGGAACCCCCAGATGCAAACACTAAACCGCAGCCTCCACCGGGGAGACAATCCTACAGCTCAACTGCAGTCCAGCACCCACATCGTGAAGGGGACATCCCGCGCAGCGCATCCGCCACCCCCCAAAGAGCAGCAACGCACCGCCCCCACCCCTCCAAGAAGGCCTATGAAACGTTTATCCTGTTAGAAACCCAACTTTTGGAACATATGTTTTTGCAGAGCCTACAGTTGCATTTATCACCATTCCAATATCTAATTCGTTTTTTGAAAATAGGAAGGGTGTTTGATTGTTTTATTTCTTGCGGTAAAAGCTGCCACAGTTTATTTCCAAGGTCTCAATCCCAAAGGACGTTGTCCGTACCTTTGGGAGTTGAGCGTCATTGCCATGCCTTAGATTGCAGCTAATATCTCGCTCCATAAAAATATCCTTCATAAAAGGTGCATTTAGATCAGACTTTGTTTTAAAAATTTCCTTCATAAGCAACTGCAGGTTTCTTACTTGTACGGGCGCCGAATTGGTCTGCTCCAGGAGAGAACCAAAATCATTTCCGTGATCTTTATACACAATGCGCAATGCCCTTTCGTGAACATAGTTTATTTTATAGTTTAAAGTTCTATCATAAAACTTCCAAACAAGTGGACAGTAGCTAAAGTTAGATAACACAAATGCTCTCATTAACTGCTGCAATTTTTCAGTGTCCATGTAGCAGGATATACGAGCAAGGGCATGAAGTTTTTGACCGGCCTTTCTACATATGGTCTTGGCATGTTCTTTGAAAGATAATGATTGATCGAAAGTTATGCCGAGAAGATTTTCCTTTGCACTTACCTTCACACAGCAGGCCTCGCCTATTTTGATGGTTATTTCATTATCCCCTTTCGCACCAAAAATCATTAAATGGCATTTGTCTTCATTTAGCTTCATAAAATTGTTTGGAAACCATTCAGATTTTTTGAGGGCATCATACTCTAAATGCGCAATGACGGTTTCGATCTCAGGACCACACGCATAAATAGTTGTATCGTCCGCATAATTACAGACTTTGTTTTTCTCCAGGAACATAAATAAGTCATTCAGGTATATATTGAACAAAAGGGGTCCCAAGACTGAACCTTGCGGTACACCTAAGACGGTTTTTGCCCACGTGCTGAATGAACCATTAACCTTTACCCTCTGCCTCCTATCGGTAAGATAGCTATAGACGAACAGCAATGCAGATCTACTGAAACCGTATGCGACCAATTTTGCAATCAATAATTCGTGGTTTAGACAATTGAAGGCTTTCGAAAGGTCCGTCAGGACGGCCCCTGCAACGCCTCCGTTGTCCATTGACTTCTTGCAGGTTTCCACAAAATTTAGAAGTGTATACTGCCTACCATAGCCCTCTCCAAACCCACAAAGGAGTGAGAACAAGAAGCTTTTGACAAAAGGTAGCATCTGATCTTGCATCAACCTTTCGTAAATTTTTGATACGTATGGCAAAACTGTAATGGGTTTGTAGTTCTTCTTCGAAAAAGATCCTCTTTTTTAAAGAGTGAACTTATGTCTCCAGCTTTCAATTCTTTGGGAAAAGTACCCTTGAACAAACCAGAGTTGAACAAATTTCGAATGGCAACAGAAAATACATCAGAATTTTCCTTAAGAATTCTTGCAGGTATGTAGTTGATCGGAGAAGCATTATTCGAATTAAGTTTCCTGATTTGGACAGCAACATCTTCAATGGTGACCTCTTTAAAATTAAACTTATCGGAAAACGTAGTATTTTCTTTGATTTTGCATATACTTGGGTGTGATTCAAATTTCTTTGCAGCTTTGTTGATTGGATCTAGTATGTCATATGTTGGCAGTAATAATGATTCATTAGCAGAGATCCCTAAACTTTCTGTAATGTTTGCGAAACTTTTTTTGGAAATCTCTGCAATGTCAGAGTCCTTATTTATAGTTTTTCCGTCCTCAATCAGGGTGATAGATGAATTTAGCTGCACCTTGTCTGTAAATAGTGGCTTTACAGTCTTCCAAAATTTATGATTATCGGTAAGGTTACCAAGGTCGATATTCTTGTAGTGAAGTCGCTGGCATTGCTGGAGGAAGTGTTTCCATATAATCGCTAGGGTCGCTCAGATCGCTGGAAAATCGCAGTTACTGCCTCCTGCGAGGGCAGCTTGCATTCCTCTTCTTACATTTGGATCGTTGCGATCGCTGGAATAGAGCAAGTTTCTATCCCTGCGATTTTGATCGTTGCGATCGCTAGGATCATTAGTGTATGTTTCCATACGATCGCTGGCTGGGATCGTTGGGATCGCTGGAGTCGTTCACAACGATCCAAACGATCGTAGCGATTATATGGAAACCAGGCTTAAAGGTAATGTGTCCATGTAAGTACAGCGGCTTTTCGGGGGGCATACCTATTTCACGTGATATTTTCATGTGATCAGTTCAGCGGAAGAGCTTACGAGGTGACCAGGTGTAATACAAGGAGACTGATTACTTACTTGCGGTGCGGTTTTGCAGAGCTGAACCCAAAGGTCTAACAGTAAACATTTGATACTTTGACAATTTGTGACCCTTTCATCTTCAAACAACCAACGGTAGAAACAATACTATGTTCGATCTGCAGACCATGCTTTGCCAAAATCGACGAGGCTTGAAGACGGCAGAGAGGGCCTAGCCATGTTTCGTGTTGTCGCTCTGAACAGCCGAACACGGCTCTGAAATTGTGGCTTCATAAATTCTAACGGCCACTGAAGCAAATAGATATTTCGTATAGAGATATTTTAATAGTCACGCACTCTGTAAAAACTTTTCTTTCAAATTCAGCAGCTCTCGATCTCGATCTTCCGTTCCCAAGCTCAGTGCCACATGCATAGAGGCTTCACAGCAGGCAGCCATGTTGACAAATTTCAATCTTAGTTTGCACGTGATCTGCCAGCGATCTACATGTGATCAGTTAGATTCTACCAATCACAGTGCGCTCTTCGAGGCTCTTCGTCAGCATTGCAACAGCATATTTTGACAGAATGTATACGTTTCTGTACTTACATGGACACATTACCTTTAAAGAACTTGACCCGGAACTAAATAGCAAAGAAGAATGAGGAAATTTGAAGGCTCTACGAGACAGGCTGATTATATTCGATGCAGTAGATTTGTCGAACTTTCATTTAAAGAACATTGAAAGGAAAAATGCAATGCTCGGACTCAATTCTCACTGAAGAGGTTGCTGAAGAGCAGCGAATGTTTGAAAACAGATAGCAGAATGTGTAATTGTTTTATGATAATGGTCTTATCTTGGTTTGACTGTCAGACATGAAGAGGGCATGAGCCATCAAATACAGTCCTGAAAGAAGCAGTCGTAAGTAGACCATATGCAAAGGCTTCAATTTTAAACAGTGATATGGCCCTTACGCCTTCAGATAATGGGGGCGCGTTGCCCAAAATATTGCAAATTAACGATTTTCATTCTGTTTTTCGTTGCCCACTTTTAAGGATTTAGGGTCACTCTATATAAAGGTATGAATACTCGGGGGGGGGGGGTACTCAGTATATTTTGCTGATGGGATGCACAGTGATCCAGAGCATGGAAGAAATAGGGAAAAATGAAATTCCGAAAACATGCCAATTTTTGCATCCCCTTAAAGAGCGCTCAACAGAACGCAAAAATTTTCAAAATCAGACAACCCACTGATGAGAAATGGAATTTTCAAGTTATCGAAATTGCAAGTGGTTGTATACTTTACAATTTCCGGTGCAATGTAGCGTTTCCGGCCAACTTTAAAATGTCATAAATCAGCCTACAAACATGCGATTTTCGTGCTCTGTGGACGAAATGGTCAGCAGTGAAGTTGTGTCCAACATATGTAAAAAGAGTTTATATAGAATGTAAGATCATGGGTAGGTGGACACTCTTTGCAACAAATTTCGTGAAAAATTGCGATTTAAAGTTGAAAACAAAAGATCTAGGTAATTCTAGGTGCTAGGTATTAATATATTAAAATACTAGAACCTATTTGGAGCATTTCTACCAAAGGGCCCGTTTCATATCATTCTAGGTTTTTCTCAAGAAATTTTTAATGATTGGATGTGACATCGGTTTGTCTTGCCTGATTTCCTTGCTAAACAGTAGGAGTATTTAAGTATAAAATGGGTTCTTAAGAAACCAAAAGGGGTATTATGTATACAAAAATGATGACGACAATAGCCGATATTGTTGTAAACAATAGCTTGTTGCTGTAGAATGATAGACCAGCATTTGAGCAATCTGAACTGGTTGAGAAAATTTTTAGTGAGAATCTTTGATGTATTGAGCAATGTCTTTTGAAATAACAAATAGTGAGCTTTTTGATTTTATTTTTACAAACGGAGATTTGAGCGACAAGAGCATTGCAGTAGGAGAAAAGTTTAAGAAAACCAACAATTGTCTTAAAACAGACATCTTTAAAATTCAAGTTGTTCTACGAGCAGTTCATGATGTTCGTAACAAGATTCGCTTTGACCTCACTACTTAACGTAACAGATTCATGGTTCTCCAATATTGACAAACGCAAAATTAACATAAGTGTGTTTCTCGACCTTAAAAAGGCTTTCGATACCGTGGACCACGGAATTCTCCTGTCAAAGCTAACTAAATACGGGGTAGTGGGGACACCTCTTCGGTGGTTCACATCNGTAACTATGCTGACGACACCACTATTTTTGCATGCAATTCAGATCTCAATACTATAATTAACAGATTAGAAATAGACAGTTCAGTACTTGCGAAATGGTTTTCAGAGAATTACATGAAACTTAACGAAGACAAATGTCACCTTCTGATATTTGGTAACAAATGTAAAGACTCAGTAGTCACCATTGGTAACTCCACCATTAAAGAAAGTGATTATGAAAAGCTTTTGGGAGTCACTTTTGATAAAAGATTAAGTTTCACGAAACATGTCGAAAATTTATGCAAAAAGGCAAACCAAAAATTGCATGCACTTGCTCGCCTCTCTCGTTATACGGACCCTGTCCAATTAAAATTGCTGATGGATGCATTCATCAAATCGCAATTCAATTACTGTCCGCTTGTATGGATGTTCCATGACAGGACGATCAATTCTAAGGTAAACAAAATTCGTGAAAGAGCATTGCGAATTGTATGCAAAGATAGTGGAAATGATTTTGTAAATAGTGTGAATAATTCTGTAACCACGCATAAACGCAATCTGCAGTTGCTTATGATAGAGATTTTCAAAACAAAGAACGATCTCAACCCAACTTTTATGAAAGATATTTTTGCAGAAAAAGATAGCTATTATAGTCTGCGTAATGTAAATCATTTGCAGCTGCCAAAAGTAAGGACAACAACATATGGTACAGAAAATATTCAGTATAGAGGCTGCCTTTTATGGTCTTCACTTCCAAGTTTTTTGAAAGACTGTAGCACAATTCAAGAATTTAAACGGAAAATAAAACAATGGAATGGCGATTCATGCACCTGCAGATTGTGTAAAGTTTTTATTAGAGATTTGGGATTTTTAGATTAATTTACTTTTTAGGTTATTCATTGTAAATTATAGTTTCATTTAGTTTAGTTGGCCTTAATTAGCTTTTAGCTATTTTAATCAGAAAAGCCAACTTTAAATAAATAGATAATAATAATAATAATAATAATAATAATAATTGACTCTACTGCATACAGCATACAACAGGATTCCACGGCCGATTAGGCTTGTCACAATTACAAATGAACAAGACATTAATAACACTTCCAAACCTGGATGGCTATCTTACTTGTTATGCATGCGAAAAGAATCTAAATTGAGAAGATGTGAGCATACCGGGTGAGCCAGGAAAAATTTCCCACTTTAGCCGAGAGGTTGAAGTAATTTTTGTTGTTTTTCTCGTGGTTTTATGAGCACTGAAAATATTGGTAAATTTGACTTAGGGAAAATGTCTTGGTTGTGAAATGCCTGAAAATGGCCTAAAACACGTGATCAAATCGTAAAGAAACTCCTCACACGGAACAATAAAGAAAGTACAATCATTCACGGGTAAGAGATATCGTCTGCACATTTATTGCCATGGGATTGAAAAACTTCAGTAGTCGTTTGAAATCTCTTTCCCATAACTCTCGAAAGAGGTTTATTGGGCATGGTTTCATAAAAATACACCACAAGCGACAAGGAATAAATTTGGAATTGAAACATATATCATGGAGATCTTCCGAAACTGCAAAGAGCCTGTGCATCGGTGCAATAACGTTAAACGCTCTGGATCCTTCATCAATCCTCTTCTGCTCTTCTTTTTTGGACAGTACAGATGAGTAAGAAAATAAAAGAACTGATAATTACATAAATGACAATAAAAAGGTAAAGCATAAAAATGAAAGAAAGAGTAGTACCTTCCTCGTGAAAGCTGGACCAGTCTCAATCCACCCGGCCGCCCACAAGGCAAGTCAAGTGTACGAAGAGTAAAATTCGCGTTTATGTTGATGTTTGTGGTTTATTCCAGCATAGCGCTTGTGGTTTATTCCAGCATAGCGGTTGTGTGTACCTGTGCCTATGTCTTCCATCTTCAAATTTTCAAATGAAGAGAGACCGCGAGTTTAACGCGGATTTCTTGTCCCAACAGGCAGATTGATGACAATTAGCAAGCGCGCTTCAAGCAAACGTCAATTCTATAAGCGCGCTATGTTTCACTTAGGGGTTGAGTGATTTCAGAATATTGAACTCATTTTAAGACTGCTAAGTACTGTAAGATTAGACAGTGAATGCTTACAAAGTACATGGATGTCTTTTCAAGTGAGTGCATGAATGAAAAGTGCATGAATTCAAAATGCATGGTTACAAAGTGAACGAATAGAAAGTGCACAATAACAAAGTGCATGATTGGAAAGTGCATGATCAGAAAGTGCGCGAGTGAGAGAGCAAAAATAGAAAGTGCACGATTGCAAAGTGTACGACTGGCAAGCACAAGGATAGAAAGTGCATGATCGGAAGGTACATGATAGTAAAATAAGTGCTTGATTGTCTCTTCACAATCAAGGTTTAATTTTGGCCTTGATTACACTTCATATGCTAGATTGGTGTATCGAGAACGCACAAATTTCATTGAGGTTTATGTGAAGCTTATTTGGGGGTAGAGTGAGGTTATAGAAGTGGGGGACGTCCGATTTTCGCCTTTTCCAGTGTATAGCGCACAATTCTTGGATATTTGTATTCTTTTTGGCTCATAAATATCTTTATCGCGTGCACAACGACTTAGTTTCTTACCTATGTTTCAGGGCAACTTTTGCAGTTTTCTTTGTTTATATCCTTGACTTGATTACTCAGCCGTTGAAATTCCTTTGTCTGCAATCGCTAATCGCTTTGAAATGGCGTGTCAATGGAAGGCAAGTTTTGCTATTGTTACAAAATTTGCTCTTGTTAAATAGTGCTGGAATTGTCTTGTTTTATCTTTCAGTTGTTCATGGGACATTAACAACAAAGCCAATTGATGGAATCCATAGTGCGTATGTCGTTGGTGAAGGATGTGTAGATGACTGCACGAAACCTGAATGCAAAATTGAAATGGATGGTCAGGTGCATAAACATCTTACAAATGTAGGTGGTGAATATGGCTTCTATTTCGTCACGTTCAAATTCCCAGAATTTACAAAGATTGAAGAGAAAGTGTTCCGGACATACAGCGCTGATGCAGTTGCTCCGATGGTCACATGGATAGATGAATTGCCTGATGGTACTATTGTTCTTGTCTGCTCACGTGATGATGCTGCGAACGGGATGAATCCTTCAGGCTGGGCCGCTTTGGTATGTGGTTTGGTATGCGCTGAACATAGCATTGAATTCATTTTAGTTGCTGGGTCAGATCTCATTCCCGTGAGGGGGGGGGGGGGGGAGACTTCCACATAGACTACTGGCCAAAATAATTCGGCCACCCTTAACAGTGCATTGTTATTGTGATCCAGTGCAACTGATTTGGCTAGTTTGTGACTGTCCGTTATTACAGGTCAATTTTTGATAAAGTTTAGGATATTTTGCTGAATGATGATTATTATTAAAGTAAACAGGAAGCCATTTGTCATCTGATGTATATCTCCATTCATCTACGTAAGTTCTGGTATTATTCGCTAATTGGTATACATAATAGAACATATCATGCCTCTTTTGGGTACACACCCCAGGGGGGGACACTCAGCACATTCACATACGGGGAGGTCAATCCGAGACATTTTCAGGCAACCCAAAAATATCAGTTCATCTTCATTGCAACCCAAAAATATCAGCTCATTTTATAGTTGACGCCTGTAAGCGAAAATAAAATATCCTCAAACAATGCAAATTGAGATCTGGATTGCCTTTAAAAAAGAACCCAAAAATATCAGATATATCTCTATTTGATACCAAAAATATCATGGCCATAATTTCAGTTTATTTGGACCCAAAAATATCACTTTCGGCAATATTATAACCCAAAAATATCGGACTTACCTCCCAGTATATGCATGTGCCGAGTGTCCCCCGGAGGTGGCTCTGCTGTCCGCTATGGTGGGTGGCGGGCTACCGTCTTGCGGGTTGCCCTCCTTGGGGGTCGGTTGTTTCTCAGGTGCTGCTCGGCCTGTCGGGAGGCGGTGGGACCAAAAAAAAGTATACAGATTGATGCAACCCT
>REGM01000192.1:561752-572828 GCA_004194415.1 Aurelia aurita | reverse complement strand
ATAATAATAATAATCACTGTAAGCACCGTAGTTACATACAACTATAGGCTAAATACTTACAAGATACAATAACTCTAATTAAAACGAACAAGCAACTTAAGAACATACGTAAAAGGAATGGTGAGAGGAGATGTGAGGGCACTATCCCGTTGGTACACATGGATTGTCTATCAGAAAGTCTTTGCATACACCCAATACCCTGTGCAAAAACATACTTGTTGCGATATTTGTTGTAATAGCCATGTTACCAATCATGTTAAGTAATATTTCTTTGTCAACTCTACTCCATTCACTACCAAAGCTGCCGTTCATAGTTTCAAAATACTCTCTCCTAGCTTCTACAAGTTTTGGCTCTGAGCATCCAAGTACGAAATGAACCTCATTACCTTCTGGACTATTTATACACACTGGGCATATGCGTTCTGACCTCGGTTTTTTCTGCATCCTTCCTAATTCAATGGGCAGGAGATGTGCGGATAATGAAATCTTGAAGTCTTGAAATCTCATTTCGGTCATGTGATATCATGAGATATCATTTCTGTACAAAATGAGATATCGATACTTCCATGAATTCATAAACTTATTCCATTTCATTTCATTTTGATATATTTTAACAGGGTAAAATTCTGTAAAATTTAAATAACTGATTTACAATGTACCCTGCTTAAAAACAAACCAACCTAATACATGAATTGCTAATATAAGTCAACTTTAATATCCTATATAAAATAAAAGAGCAATTTATAAAAAGAAAGGGACTCAGAAGTCATATGTATGTGCTGAACGTTGGTTTAAAAGATCAACCTCTTTGATCTTTCAAGAACGATTTTAGTCTCATTTTGAAACTAGCTAGCGAAAGAGCAGTTTTTATTTCATAGCTCAATTGGTTCCAAACAGTAACTTCTCGATAGGAAAAGCTACTTTGCCCAGTTGAGGTCTTACACAGTGGAATCCGGAGATCAGTACTGGTATTACGTAGGGTTCGATTGCAAGAATCTGACAATTTGTGAAACATTGACTGCATACAGGGAGGTGCAAGCTCATTCAATGATTTGTACACTATAGACTCTGTTTCAAAGTCAATAATTTCTTTGATTGTTCACCATCCTAGTTGTGATATTAATGGCAGCGATGCTTTATCGAAGGGACTGTTTGTAACAACACGAGCAGCCCGATTTTGTAGTTTTTGCAATTTTTTTAGAGTAGTATCACCAGCACATCCCCAAACAGAGCAGCAATATCTAAAATGCGGGTCTACGATACTGAAATACATCCTTTTGATGGTTTCTAACGAAACATATTTCTTAGAATACTTGAGCATTACTATTCCTCGAGAAATCTTAACAATTGCAGCGTTGATTTGTTCCTTCCAATCTAGAAATGGATCAATTTGTACCCCAAGGGATTTGATCTTACACGTAGACTCAATCTTTTCTTCATTCTTCATAAACTTATAAGGTCTCAGGATCACACATAGTAAGGCAAGCAAAGCATAAGAAAATTTGCCGATGTGTTGTTGCCTGTAACTTTCCAGCTATTGTCAGCAAACCTTTTCCTAAAACGCACTTATCTAAACTTTAATAACAAACTTTATCTCGGCAAGAAATGTTCTATCATGGGTAAGAGGAAAAGTGGAATGTGTTTTGGGTTTATCTAGTGGTGTAAAGAATCAGAATTATTAAGCCTACCTTTGTGCATTTTGCCTGCATCCATCTTCTCCGTTGTCCTGTCGATTTTGCATTTTCAGAAGACTACAGTCGCGCTTTACAATCCACCTCTCAAAGCGCCATACTTTTTAAAGTTGTTGTATGTTGTTCCTTAAAGCTCCTTCAAAGGAGAGAGAGCGGCGGAGCGAGAAAGGAGAAGAAAGGCCCATGGACATACCGCTCCGGCCTCTCCCCTTTGAAGGAGCTTTAAGGAACAACATACAACAACTTTCAAAGGCATGGCACTTTGAAAGGTGGATTGCAAAGCGACTGCAGTCTTCTGAAAATGCAAAATCGACAGGACAACGGAGAAGATGGATGCAGGCAAAATGCACAAAGGTGGGCTTAATAATTCTGATTCTTTACACCACTAGATAAACCCAAAACACATTCCGCTTTTCCTCTTACCCATGGTTCTATCGCGACTATGGTTCTATTCTTTAAATCATGAATTGTTCGAGAGGAAGAAAACAAGATAGAAAAGCATAGGCATCAAACCTCCACAAAACTTTAAAATTAATCAGGTAAAATGTTATTGCTCTTTTCTTATAAAGGAATTGCTTTAAGAGATCTGTAAGTAATTTGCCACAGTTTCAGAGAAAGCATTTTGAATCATCATTATTTTCAGAATTACAGAGGAATTGATAGAAAAGGGCAATAGCATTTTACACGATTGATTTTAAATTTTTGCACAGATTCGACGCCTACTCTAGTTGGAAATGATAGCTTTCAGAGGCAACGGTAATGACAACGGAGCCTTTAAATTATTTTACTTTTTACAGGAGTCCATTGGTATGGTAGACCCGAAAACGGTATACAGATCTTCTCATGCGTTGATTGGTTATAAAGGAAAATGGCCTAAATTGATGACGAAATCGAAGAGTGAATTGACAGGAAGGCTTGAAGTCCGTTATACTTACGGTAAGTTAATTTTGATACTAAATTTTTGGCATGAACTTTGTAGGAGCTCAACATAAATGGAGCTTTCCTTCTTGAAACATTTTGATGAGGCGAATTTAAGGGGAATTTAATCCAGTTAGCGACAAGGACATCGTGCCTTCTTAGATAGTTCCCAGCCCTCTACTCTTCTTCATTATCTCCATGTCAGATGGCCTAAGCTTTGCAGTCACATTCTCTATTGCATTTTGAAATCTTGAATGACCATGACATCTGTTATCATTGCTATTTGGTGGAGTCAAGATAGTAAAGCCGATTTTCTACATAAAGAAATTTCTGGGAAATGGGAATCTCGTGAAATCGATCATGTGGTGACAATGCTACTAATTTGATTGGTTCTTCTCATGGGCATAGCTCGCTTTCTCGAGAAATATTCCGCCGCAGGCTTGACTACGGGGGGGGGGATCTTCCATAGTAACGGTGCCTGGGGATGTGCTGCCTCAAGGGTCTACTTTATCGGACTTCTAGTCTAGCCAAAGGTATAATTTTTGGCAATTTTTATCCATGCAAAGGGTAGTTTTTGGTAATTTTTGTCTAACGAAAGCCAAATTTTGGTAAATAATTTGTGTCCAGAAAACACAAATTTTGGCGATTTTGGTCTAGAGATTAGTCTTGCCAAAGGTATCATTTTCCCAACAATTGGTCTAAGCAACGGTACCATTCTGAAAATGCGTAGGGCACATCCATACTCGAAATATGGCAGAGAGCCCCCCCTCCCCCGTGAGCTTGACATGTACTTCAATGTCCCTTCTGTATTGTAAAATGCGCTTGTAATTTTTGAGAATAAAGAACAACTCGCATCATGGGCGATGATGCGCCAATTTTTTGGGAAGGGAAGACAAGAATAATAGAATTGCTCATTAGTTGCTCAGTCCTACATTTCTCCGTTAATCACTTGAGTGGAAAAGATAAATAAACTCTGCATACGACGTTGTTTTTTGTCGTTTCTCTCTGGGCTCTGCTGCTTAGACCACCATATTCAAACTGTACAAATTTTCAAACTTTCTCCTTCGTAGTAACAAGGGTTTTGTTGTGTTTTGTTATATGCAGAATTTACTGACCTTTTTCTCTCCAATTGATCAACTGAGATGCAGGTAAGAGAACTAATGAGTAAGAAATTCTGTTATTCTTGTCTTCCCTTCGCAAAAAATTGGTGCATCATCACCCATGTTCACATTTTTAATTACATCTCAAGATTTCAGGCCCTATTGATATGTAATGCCGTAATACTTTCCAATTTCAACCATTGCTCCGGGGGGTCCACTCCTATACTTTTCTATAGTATCATGCTCGTACAAAGGTACAACATATGCACCCTAAACGCTGACCTTTTTAGCAAAATACACACCCTAATCGCGGAAAATTTTCTTGAGAACATACCCTTTCCCGTGTCACATTGAATTTGTCAAGTTTAGGTACCCTAATCGCGAACAAGTCACTTATCAAAATTGTTGATATGGCCAGTGTGATTCTGTGTGATGAATCAGGGACGAAGAGTTAAACCTACAGTAGTTGAATTTTCCTAACACAGTTTCCCAAATCAAATTCTATTTTAAAATGCTTGATTAAAAATATCATCACAGAAGCGTTTCGATTTATCAAATGCAAAAAAGTACATCCTTTTTTGAAATTATGGTCGAATTGGCACCCCTAAACGAGGGCCCGCGCGGGCCCGTGCCTACGTTGAAAAAAGGTACCCTTTCCCGCGTTTTTTTGTACGAGCATGATAACACATCAGGTACCAAGTGGCCCCCCCGGGACCATTGCCTATTGATCTGGTTATTTTCCCGGGTGAGTCAATAAAAACAATCCCCGTTTGCAAGGCCACTGCTCCCTGGATATCAAGACAATAATATTGACAAATACATTATCTAATGGTGGACATGTTTAAATCAATTTAAAAATTTTAGCTGACTGAAATCGCCCACTCCGTTCTGAAATTATGAGAGATTTTCTCGAGAAAGCCGCTTTAAGAAACCTTCAAAACAGACCTAAAATCAAGACCAAATTTTTCTGATATTTCGGCCTACAGCTATGACTGCAGCACATTTTGGCAAGTGTTATCCTCATGGGAGGATGAAATCATCCGGAATAATACTGTTATGCTCCCGGGATTATACTTTCACCCTCCCAAAGGAATAACACGCGCTAAAGCCTGTGAAAGCCATTGCTGTAAAAGCCATTGCTGTAAGGCAGAAATATTGGTAAAATTTGGTCGTGATTTTAGGCCGGTTTTGAGGGCTTCTTAGGGACAGTGCAAAATTTATTATATTACATGGCCGGTGGAGAAGACAAATTCTTGCAAAAAAATCTGCTTACCCCGTATAAAATTACTGCAAAAAAACAAACTGCCCCGTCACAATTTCCTTAAAAAATTTATCTGCCCCGTATTCGTAAGCATTAGATGTTATATAGTACTATAGTACGACAGATGAATTTGCTAATGACCATTTCAAAATCCATTTTTGTTCTTACAAGTCTATGTCAACAAAATATTGACTTTGAAGAAGACAAGATGTGACTGATTCTTGCAGACAATTGACATGGGTATTCTACATCATTTTATGTACATGTCTTCAATCATTTCTCATCTAGCATGATTTGCAATTTTGTCTCCAAAATGAACAATTTTATGTTTCAAACTGCACCTTGAGCTCATAGAAAAGTTACTGCCCCGTACTTATTTGCCCAATAAAAAGTGTTGACCCCGTTCTGCATAAGCTAAAAAAAAGTAGTTGCCCTGTTGCGTTTTGCACCGGCCATGTTATAAAATAAATTTTGCACTGTCCCTTAAAACGACTTTTTCGAGAAAATATTTCATAATTTCAGAACGGAGTTGCCAATTTCAGTCAGGTAATTTTTATAATCGATTTGAACATGTCCACCATTAAACGATATACTTTGCCAATGTTAAAGTCTTGATATCCAGGGAGCAGTGGCCTTCAAACGGGGAGTGTTTTTTTTAATCACCCGGTATAAAAGCTGCAAATAACGAAATAAACCGCACACATTAACGTGCACTAAGGATTCTTTTTAAAGCCTGGCTTCCATTTGAACTTTTTCTGCTCTTTATTGCTTGTTTTGGTTTTACGTTACGCGTTAAAATCAAACCGAGCAACATGAGTACAAAATGGAAACGCACTCCAAAAAACCAAACGGACCAACGA
The DNA here is from genome assembly GCA_004194415.1 of Aurelia aurita. Taxonomy (NCBI): domain Eukaryota; kingdom Metazoa; phylum Cnidaria; class Scyphozoa; order Semaeostomeae; family Ulmaridae; genus Aurelia; species Aurelia aurita. Next base: position 566,998 of record REGM01000192.1, on the reverse strand, counting down.
CGAACAACGATGAGCAAGAAAGGTCATTTCGAACAGTCGAAATAAGTCAGCCGTAAAATCAGAACAAGCGAATAAAACCGGGGAGGGGGTACTTATTATTTTGCTGACGGGATGTGCACTCCTTTCCGGGTATCGTTTTCGCCTCTTTTTGCTAAAGCCGGGTATCGAAAGAAGGCAATTTTCCTAAAGCCGGTTGCCAAAAGGGGTATTTTGTTAGAGTGGGTTGTTATTTCAATGTTGCACAATGTAATTTTTACGTTTTGGAGTATACTTTTCGCGGTTTTTTTCTAACGCCAGGCATCATTTGGAGGAGAAAATTCTAGAGCCGGGTAAAACAAATATTTCTTTGAGTGCACACCCCCGTACTAATGAAAGTCAAGTACCTCCCCCGGGAGAAGAAAATGAGCAACAAAAACCAGAACGAGCATAATAAAGAGCAGAGCAGCACAAGTTCAAATGGAAACGAGGCTTAATGATTCCTTTGATGAGCTGCTGGAGAAAAGCGGGAGCATGAAAATACACAACGAAGATCTTCAGAAATTGATGATTGATTGAGATAACAAAACAATAAATAACTTGAACGCTTCGTATATTTAGGAATGTCATGAAGAAAAGTTGTGAAATACTACCTACGAAGAAAAGATTTATGTCGATTGCCAAAGACACGAACAGAAAAATTTGGAATAGAGTTATTATCCTTTAGAGGAAGCTTTCTTTGGAAAACCTTAAGTGACCAGATCAAAGCACTGCCAAAAGTAGCAACTTTCAAAACAGCGATCAAGCACTGAACTGGCGATGAATGTAATTGCAAAATTTGTAAATAGCCTGAATTTGCATATTTGTTTATTTTTTGTTAAAAGTTGTATTTGTCAATAGTTGGTATTAAGTAGTAATTATATCACTATTGTAAAAACCAACTGCAAATAAAATGATCATGATTATGATTATGATTTCGATTCTATCATCGGTTTTTCTCCTAGTTATTCCACCACCGAACATCGAGCCTTTCATACAAGGAACCTCACTCGAAATTACATGGAAACAGTTTGGAACATTCTTTAAAAGCTACGTCATTCATGCAAACAATAGTCTGGGTACGGGAGTGGGTGATTACAAGCAAGTTGTAAATGCAGCCGATGAAAGAGCCGTTATTGGACCACTGCGAGGGAATACCTGGTATACTGTCACAATGCAAGTTCCACTGGATAGTGATAGTGATCAGGTTATTGCTCAATCTGACCCGTATTTTATCATTGTGCATGGAAGTACAGGTAAGGATAAACTCCTCTCAATCAGACTCATTATCTTCGTGTAGTTTCGGTCCCCGTAACTAATTTTTCGCTACATCTACTGAGCTTAGGCGTCGAATCTTTGCAAAACTTTATAAAGTCTGCTTATTACCTTTGGAATAATTGATCATGAATCCAAGTTACGGGTTTTCCGTCTCACAACAAGAATTGTCCCGTTTTTATACAAGTTGCGCAAGATAGACTTTAACTTAGAGTTTGAAGACTTGTTTGAGTTCATCTAAAAAATGGTTGCTGATTTGTCGCAAAAGAAAATCAAAAGAGTGACTGCTTCAAAAATAGCAAGTCCTTTGCCCTGGGGGGGGGGGGCACTATGTATATTTTGGGTACTAGGGACGTGCCATCGGGAAGGGTATCGTTTTCACGATTTTGGTCTAAGGAACGGTATCCATTTTTGTGATTTTATTATAAAGAACGGTATCCATTTTTGTGATGTTCCTATAAAGAACGGTATCGATTCTCACTATTTTTGTATAAAGATCAAATGAATAGGCCATTTTTTGAGAAATTGTTGTAAAGCCGGGTATGTTTTTGAAGCTTGAGTGCCTTGAGTGGCACGTCCCCAACCAAAATCTTGTCAAGTGCCCCCCCCCCCCCTCCGGAGGTCCTTTGCTGACGACAACACCAAAATCAAGTAGATATTGCAAGAGTAGGCTGCAGCGTTTTTTATTGAGTTTTTCAATATTTAAAAACGGGTTTATAGTGTTGCTTGATGTTATGATTGATTTTGATTATATATTTTTTAACCACGGTAACCCCGTCAGCTAAGGCTGCTTTTCAGGGGGCCGTGCCAAAAAATTTACAATTTACAATCTCATACATATAAAACTAAAAAATTAATAACCTAATTACAAAACTAAAATCTAGAAATAAATACATTGTGGTCATACTCATAATCGACTTTTAAAAGCATAAAGAGTGACTTTCTACGACTTTCTACCAGCATACTTTGCAGCAAAATACAACAGAATCTTTGGAGCCGCCATCTTTAGCGTTATTGTCTATGCAAGCTAGCTGATATATTAGTAATATATTCTTGCTAATATACTTTCTAATGTCCAGCTACTAAACCAAATACCGGGTGTCCCAAAAAAAGGTAAGCAGATTTTGTTGGGCCTAGCGTGGAAAATTTAGCTTTAGTCAATGTCTGATCGTTTTTTGAAACGTTCCTCGATACTTAACTTGAATATAAAAACCTTGTTTGTTGATATTCATGCTCTGTGTCAAACCAGAGCTTCTGCGTTTTGGCCTTGGCAAATTCTTGAAGCACAGCGAATAGATCAACGATAGTCTTGATAAAATTTGAAAAAAAGTTAGATCATATCATAGTTATATTTGTCAAAGTTTCATAGTTTCAAATTGCTCGAATTAATCTATTGTGCAGTATTTCAATTTTTTTCTATTCTATGCTTCAGGAACTTGCTTAGGCCAAAACGCCAAGCTCTGGTTTGGAGTTAGAGGCAAATTTGAACTTTCAAGATTCATATTTTAACTCTCAATGCAACAATATATCAACCAGCAAGGTATCTATGTTCAAGTTAATGTTTCAGGATTAGCTTAGAAATTATTGCGAATTCATTTCGAGCTAAATTCGCACCACTAGCCCTGATCAAATCTTTGTCCTTTTTGGGGCACCCGGTATATAAAATTCCCGTGGCATATGATAAGATTCATCCTTCATGCTTATGCGTGTCAATCAAAGAAACTGAGGTTGTTGTTCTAAAACCTGTCCTTGTTCTCACTCGGTCTGTTATTCTTTTTTCAAGGTTGCTCAAAAGGAATTTATAAATTTATTGCAAAGATTGATGGGAGGAAGGTAAGGCAACACAGTTGTAAGAACCTTCATTTATTAAGAACGAACAGCCGGAAGTTTGGGATTTCTAACCCTATATTAAGGAATCTTTTCACTCTGATCTTCTGTCCAGGTTCTTATTGAAAGATTTTGCTTTACAAAAAAAAAACATGATCGGTCATGAAGTTTAACAATATAGTGATCGTTATAAAATGGCATCATTTCGAGATACCACACACATTTCTATTAGCTCACAGGTATAAATAGTCAGTCTGATTCATACAGACGGCATGACGTCACAGCAGCGTTGAAAACACGACGCCATCTTGTTTTGGGTTCAATGTTTAGAAAATTTCTATAGGCTTCTATAGGAAATTTGCAAAAAGTTGCATAAAATTGCTCTTATATTCTCCCTTGCGATAGTGAATAAGGAAAGGACAGGTAGCAATTCTCAGACGAAAATGAATGAAATAATTGCACGAATAAGCTGTTCCTGAAAGCAAACTATAAATGTAGTCCAAGAAAGCTGTGAGACACTTGCCTTTGCGACGATAATGTTGTAAACATCTCTACAATCTCCTTCAGTTTTGAGTTGCACGTCGCTTCTTTGAAGTCAACCTTCCTTTTCGACGTTCGTTCATCTATCTGCTAAAGTTTTGGAATGATTTCAACAGCTTCCAAGCTTTTAGAATTTATTTATTGCGATAAATAAACGAGACACTCTCAAAATCCCAGTGCGATGCTATACTTTTTAATGGCTTCGTTTACCCCAACTCGCATTTTCGAGTCACGTGACATGCCCTTGTATGAATTCCATGACTTTGGCAATGTTCTATACATTGTAGTTATTCTCTACATTTGTGACGAAGATGTAGCAAAGCATTTGCATTTGATATCAAGTTTTCCATATTTAAGAATCTACCGGGTGACCCAAAAAAAATGAACCGAGAATTTTTTTTTTATATTCATCTAAAAATTAAAACAATTACAAAATAGATACATGACCATGTGCCAACCACAGCAGNATGGCTTCGTTTACCCCAACTCGCATTTTTGAGTCACGTGACATGCCCTTGTATGAATTCCATGACTTTGGCAATGTTCTATACATTGTAGTTATTCTCTACATTTGTGACGAAGATGTAGGCAAAGCATTTGCATTTGATATCAAGTTTTCCATATTTAAGAATCTACCGGGTGACCCAAAAAAAATGAACCGAGAATTTTTTTTTTATATTCATCTAAAAATTAAAACAATTACAAAATAGATACATAACCATGTGCCAACCACAGCAGGGAAGGACACTTGGTCATCTGGTCTCCATCATGGTTGGCACGAGAAAATCTGTTTCACAAAATACAATAATCGACCGAAATCAATGATTTAAACGTTGCGGTGTAGCTAAATGACCAGGCTACATCGCTACTATTTTTTTGCTATTTTTATCGATATCACAGACTTGCGAAAATACGGATGTATTGAAAACAGGTAGTTCTAAAACCCGTCAAAAGCCATCAAAAATCATCAAATATTAAGCTTCTAGTTTTGGTCGTAAATGTCGGAAAGAAACGCGAACTATCATTGAAGACTTGACGGATAAAGAAAAATTTCAAAATTGTGGCTCTAAGGCAAGATTTACAATGTTGCTTAAAGAGTATAACTCAGAATAAGGTTTTTCAACCTGTCATTTTATACCCTTTAAGTAATGAAAACAAATATTTTAGCGTCTTTAAATATAATTGGATCATTGACAACACAGATCAAAAAGAAAATTTTGTGATAGGTTTGATAATCGAGATTTGGTGATTTTTTTAACGGGAGTACTTTTTTCATACACCCGGTAGAAATATTATATAGCTTCTGCAGCTGCTATAGATACATTTCTTGGCATATAAAACAACTTTTGGTAAGAAAAGAGTTCCTATGGGCTCAGAACACAGAATCGCAGTGAAAATTACTCAAAAATAGATGTTGAATGACCCATTGTCATAGCAAGCTTTGCTTTGGATTTGTCGTTAAAAGTTTCTTAGTGCTTCTAAAATGTAGTACGAGAGTTTCTTAAAATATTTGCCATCCTAGTTCTAGTTTCTTATAAACGAGTTTGCTATATAAAGATCTTGTAGTTCAGTCACACTGTTGGAGATTC
>REGM01000192.1:542862-556605 GCA_004194415.1 Aurelia aurita | reverse complement strand
CCAAGAAAGCTGTGAGAAACTTGCCTTTGCGACGATAATATTGTAAACAGCGGCACAATCTCCCTCAGTTGTGAGTTGCTCGTCGCTTCTTTAAAGTCAACCTTCCTTTTCGACGTTCGCCTATCTCTCTACTAAAGTTTTTGAATAATTTGAGCAGCTTCCAAGCTTTTTGAATTTATTCATTGCGATAAATAAACGAGACACTCCCCGTTCGACGCTATACTTTGTAATGGCTTCATTAGAGTGTCTCGTTTATTTATCGCAATAAATAAATTCAAAAGACTCAGAAACTGTTCAAATTATTCAAAAACTTTAGTAGAGAGATAGGCGAACGTCGAAAAGGAAGGTTGACTTTAAAGAAGCGACGAGCAACTCACAACTGAGGGAGATTGTGCCGCTGTTTACAATATTATCGTCGCAAAGGCAAGTTTCCCACAGCTTTCTTGGACTAAATTTATAGTTTCCTTTGAAGAATAGCTTATTCGTGCAATTATTTCATTGATTTGGGTCTGACTGACGATTGCTACATATCCTTTCCATATTCACTATCGCAAGGGAAAATATAAGAGCTGTTTTATGCAACTTTTTGCAAATTTCCTATAGAAACTTATTGAAATTTTCTGAAGATTTACCCCAAAACAAGATGGCGTCGTGTTTTTAACGCTGCTGTGACGTCATGCCGTCTGTATGAATTGGAGTAATGGCTCCTTCACTGTAGCTGCGCAAAAAGGCAGGCAAGTTTTTTGGAAAACCTAAAAGAACTTATCAAAATCTCAAACAAGTATTAACAGAAATTGCATTGTAAACAATTTCAAAACTTTTGTCAATACTGCACAATGTCAAAACATTGTTGCGTGACCTGCGAAAATAGAAGCTTCATTTTTAGAAAGAGTTTATTTTCGCCGTTCCCATTCAGTTTTGGATCTTTTGGGACGTTTGATCCAGCGACCTCGACGACTCCAGCGAATACAACGTCCTAGTGTGAACCAGGCTTTACTGATCAAATCGATCCCATGGTTTTGATGACTTTCGACCGGTTTTAGATCTGCCTGGTTTCATTAAATTTTTATTTTGGCCAACAGACCTTTTAACTATTCTACAGAGGAGTCTAGATCGAGCGATATTTTATACATTTTTATACGAAAGATTCGATTGAGTGGCGTTAGAGCTTCTATCACTTAGACTTATGATCTAACTGTCAGTTGAGGCGGCCAGCCGCGACACTTTTATGTATCACCAATCAGAGAGCAGCATTTGCAGTCGAGAAGAGAAAGTCAAGGGCCAAATATGGGCGAATAGCACTCAAATAACGTGCTCTGATTGGTTGGTCAAGTTGTCATGACAACAATGCAGACAGACGTTGACTCTCGCAGCTTCGAGCAGATTTACCTGATCTAATTTACCTCTAAATGAGAAGATTATTGCAGAAAAGTTCAGGTATGTAAACTTTTTGCATCAAGGAAACATTCTTCTAAGTACTATTAACTAGTATTCCCATGTTCAAGTGCCGGAACCTCGAATTTTGAAGCGTTTTAGCATCGGTATTTTCGATGAAATAGCTTAGGCCACGAGGTGGTCGTCTCAACTGACAGTTTGATCATGAGTCGTAGTTGTAGCGATGTATCAGTTTAGGCAAGGAGCAAAACTACGACGATGTATGAGTCTATCTATTCATACAGACGACATGTCACGTGACTTGGTCAATTCGCGCTCGAAAATCAGACTTTGGGTAAATGAAGCCATTACAAAGTATAGCGTCGCACTGGGATTTTGAGAGTGTCTCGTTTATTTATCGCAATAAATAAATTCAAAAGGATTGGAAGCTTTTCAAATTATTCAAAAACTTTAGCAGATAGATAGGCGAATGTCTAAAAGGAAGGTCGACTTTGAAGAAGCGACGAGCAACTTACAGCCGACAGAGTTTGTGGTGCTAACTACGAAATTATCGAAGCAAATGCAAGTTGTTCACAGCTTTCTTGGCCTAAATGTTTGTTTTGCTTTTAAAAACAGCATGTTCGTGTGTTTATTTCATAGGTTTAGGTCTGACTGACAATTGGCACCCATCCTTTCCCTACCCACTATCGTGAGGTAGAATAGAGAAGCAATTTTATGCAACTTTTTGCACATTTCCTATAGAAACCTGTAGACATTTTCTTTAGATTTACCCCAAACCAAGATGGCGTCGTGTCTTAAGGCCATATAAAATTAATTAGTTGATTCTCATCAGAACTGCGTAAAAAAATTCGGGCGGGCGGCGGTTTTATATTTTATATTTTATAAAAGGGCCTAAGTCGTTTAAGCTCTGTATTTGGCCCTAAATAGCTTTTCGGTTGTCCTGTTTTTCGTCGCAGCTTTAAAAGAATAAAAACGAACTCAAATTGGCAACATAGCCCAACATAGGAACATAATATTCTTAAAAACTTTAAAAATTCGGTAACACAATATTAGTTCTTTGGCTTGCAGACTCTAGTGCGACGTTGCACCCGTTGCACCAACTTCTTTACACCTTCTTTGCACAGTTTGTTTGTTTCCAAGTCATCGTGAGATCCACAGAATATGCAGATGTCTTCATTTGTTGCGCTTTGTAAGTCAAATCACTTTTACAAAATACGGCTGGAAAATCGTCAGCATCTACAAAAACCCTTTAGAAACCATTGTTATGTAAATTGCATTTAGAAATTGTGCAAAAAGACGCAAATTTAAACTTTGTTGTTGTTGTCGTATGTGCTATTGTCAGCCTTTCGTTAGACTTTCGTGTAATATCAGTGAACAAGAAACGCTCTTCACCTCCTGAGAGGTGAGCATCGCCAATATTTATCGTTGTATATCGCAATAATAACAAACTAGAGAAGGGTGAATTATTTAATTTTCTTTAAATTAGACAATACTAAACATAAATTTTTTGAAATTTCTACTAATCTAAGACGGGCGGGACTTTAATATAAAAAGATAAAATATAAAAAAAATTGAGGCGGCATCAAAATATGATACGGGCGCTGATGAGAATCAACTAATTAATGTTATATGGCCTAAAGGCTGATGTGACGTCATGCCGTCTGTATCAATCATTAAATTCGACAAATTTCTACAAAATGTACAAAATATCGTTCGATCCAGATTCTTTCATAGAATAACTGGCTAGAGTATGGCTAGAGTGCAGTTTAGCGGGCGGCATTCGAATGTTGTCTTGTTGTATGTCATACGGTAAGGGTTAGGGTTAGTTTTAGAAAAGGGTTTTTAGGTTTAGTTAGGGTAAGTTAGGTTTAGTTAAGTTAGGGTAAGTTAGGGTTAGTTAGGGTAAGTTAGGGTTAGTTAGGGTAAGTTAGGGTTAGTTGGGGGTAAGTTAGGGTTAGGGGTTTGTTTAGTTCAATATCTGCAAAAGGAATATGACATTTAGCGCCGCCCGCTAAACTGCACTCGCCCCTACCAAACAAAGTCTAAATCATTGATTTCTGTTGATTAATCTATTACGTGTAACATATTTTCTTGGTTCAATTTTTTGGGTCACCTAGTAGACTTATGACCTTAAGTCCCTTGTTTCCCTGCGTTCTTTGATTTGTTGGTTTCACAGTGACACCAACAAATAAAAAAACAAGGGAAAACAAGGGACTCACGGTCATCAGGCTAGTCACCCAGTACGACGTGAAGAACTTTGAATGTTTTTCTTTTTCTGTAGGAACCCTGTCACCTTCTGAGCCAAACGAAGAAGCGTTTAAGCTAGACTATAACGGCACTAAAGCACAATACGGTATTATCATGGAAAGCAAAATTTTGGTGGGATACGGATTGAAATATTCTGGTAGTAACTTTCTTTCTGCTGGTACTTTTCATACAGGCAGTGGGGCATTAGTGAAGACACCCGGTTTTGGCTACATTCTTGGTGAGTTCATTGTTCAATAGACCTAATCGGCTAATCTTTGTTTTACCCATTTCAAGTCATGTGACCATACTCTTGGGACGTTTTAGTATTATTCAACTTTTTGCATTCATGGCACTAACAAGGACAGATTTGTAACTATAGCATCAGTTGCTTTTGACAATAACACTAGAGATCGCAGCCGCGCAAAGCATGCTGGTAAAAAGCTCCCTGACGACCACCTAACGATATAAAAATTTTGGTCTGCAGTTTCGACTGGCTAGCTGTGGTAAAGTTCGGAACAAGTAATCACTGTAAACAAATAGGAAAATTTCGTAATTCAAACGCAAATCTTTAAAGGGAATCGGCATAGTTAAAAGCTGGCCTGGGCCAAGTTAAAAATATAGTCTATTGTGTTTGATACTGTTGGCACGTGCCGTTTCATTGTGTAGCTGAAGAAACAATGGGTGCGTGGGCGTTTTCGTAGCCTATTTATAGCGACCATTCAATATAGCTATGTCTATTCCCTTTAATCAAAACTTTGATTCGAATCAAAACTTATTTTTTCTGCTTTGGAAAGGCTTCACTTTCGAACCATGTTGCATTCGAATTCAAGGTCTATTCGAATTCAAGCTAGCTAGTCGAAACGGCAGACCAAAAGTTTTCTGTCGTTAGGTGGTCGTCAGGAAGATAGGGCTCAAATCCTTACTGGTTGCCAGAGCACGCGGAAAGCATCCAATTTCATGCTAATCAGCCAATGACATCGCCGCTTTCTAGTCCCTTGATACAAAATCGGCTGTTCGAGGTGAATTTTCCAGTACCCTCACAAAAAATGAAATGGATGCTAAATTACTGCAGTTATTCGCAATTTTTTTTTATAAATGTGTTGTAGAGATGTCCGTCCAGAGTTGTTTACATGTATAGAAACATATCTTATTTGGAGCCGGAGCTGCATTCATTTTCCGGTCGAAGAATATTGACGTTCGTTGAAATATCGATAGAAATCGCTACAAATGAGATATATCGATGAGGATTTCAGCGATTATCCATATCGCCATGAGCAATAACCTAAACACATTTGCTTCTATTAGATCTCAAAATCGCAGACAATTTTCAGTAACTTTTGGCAATGATATCATCTGGGCCTAAGCTTCTCCTCGCATAAAACCATTTCCATTGCCCCGAAAAAGTTTAGATAAAATTCTTGAGCTAGATGATTCACTTACCAATGATTCGGGCATCAGTTTGACTTCGTTTGTCGTTTGTACTTCTGTAAATTTTTATAAGAAACAACCGGTCTTTGCTAAATTGTAAAATATTTCGTCGGTCCATATTTTTCTCTGTACACACTCTCCGCTTCAGACAACTGTAAACTTTGTATCACAACAGAATTGCATCACAGATTATTTCTAATATGAAAGAACATTTCGATTCGCTTGAGGCACTCATGAATTGCAAATAAACAAAAAGAACAAACAGTTATTTTCGAGTGTGCTAAAGATGCACGGTTTTGCTCTTTTTGTTTGAAGCACTCATGAATAGTTTTCACACATCTGATTTAATCAAAAAGAGCAAAACCGTGCATCTTTAGCACACCTAAAAATAACTGTTTGTTCTTTTTTTTTATTTAATTCAAGAGTGTTTCAAGGGAATCGAATCGTTCTATCATATTAGAAATGCTCTATGATGCGATTCTTTTGTGATTCAAATTTTACAGTTGTCTGAAGCGGAGAGTGTGTACAGAGAAAAGTATGGACCGACGAAATATTTTACAATTTAGCAAAGACTGGTTGTTTCTTATACAAATTTGCAGAAGTACAAACGACAAACGAAGTCAAACTGATGCCCGAATCATTGGTAAGTGAATCATCTAGCTCAAGAATTTTATCTAAACTTTTTCGGGGCAATGGAAATGGTTTTATGCGAGGAGAAGCTTAGGCCCAGATGATATCATTGCCGATCATTGCCAGAAGTCACTGAAAATTGTCTGCGATTTTGAGATCTAATAGAAGCGAATGTGTTTAGGTTATTGCTCATGGCGATATGGATAATCGCTGAAATCCTCATCTTTATATCTCATTTGTAGCGATTTCTATCGATATTTCAACGAAAGTCAATAGTCTTCGACCGAAAAATGAATGCAGCTCCGGCTCCAAATAAGATATGTTTCTATACATGTAAACAACTCTGGGCGGACATCTCTACAACTGATTTATAAAAAAAATTGCGAATAACTGCAGTAATTTAGCATCCATTTCATTTTTTGTGAGGGTACTGGAAAATTCACCTCAAACAGCCGATTTTGTATCAAGGGACTAGAAAGCGGCGATGTCATTGGCTGGTTAGCTATCTTCCATCTTTAGCCTTATTGTCTATTGAAAGCGATTAGTGATCACAGAGAAAGTAAATCCTCTCAAGCAACGAATCCAAAAAAGCGAAGCCGCGAAAGATGCCGTTCATTTCATTTCATTTCATTCATTTCATTTCATTTTATATTATTTAACCACGGTAGCCCCGTCGGTCCTGTGGAGACTGCTTTACAGGGGGTCGTGCAAAAAGACTACAAAGTAAAAACCTAATTTACAAATGTTGCTAAATTTAGTTAAATAGCAATAAAGAAACTAAAAATGTCCATAACAAAATTATACGAAATTAGATCAAAAGAAAAGTGAAATCAAACCCTCTGCAATGGCTCGTTTAACCTTTTTTGAAGGTAGGAAGAGAGGGTGCATGTTTGACATCCAAGCTTAATTTGCTCAAAGCTTAGGTCCACGAAATGAAATAGACTTCTGCCCATTTAACGTTTTGAAAAGTGGAACACGCAAGTCAGTTTCGGTGTTTCTCAGCCTCAGTGTATTATGAGCTGAGTTCTTTATAAACAGCTTGGACAGATATTCCGGAGAAAGACCATTTGTTGACTTGTACATTATAGTCGCTGTTTCATTTTGAATAATGTCAGAAATTGTTGGCCATTTCAGCCTCTTAATCAGACTAGCTGCTAAACATCATCATATGCTACCAGTATGGCTAACGGTCTCGTTATGTACGCGAAAAGGAATTCTTAAGAGAACTCGTGAGTATATATCGAAAGAAGAAATACATATCTAAACATCAGCCTCGCGGNTTTTTTTTATTTAATTCAAGAGTGTTTCAAGGGAATCGAATCGTTCTATCATATTAGAAATGCTCTATGATGCGATTCTTTTGTGATTCAAATTTTACAGTTGTCTGAAGCGGAGAGTGTGTACAGAGAAAAGTATGGACCGACGAAATATTTTACAATTTAGCAAAGACTGGTTGTTTCTTATACAAATTTGCAGAAGTACAAACGACAAACGAAGTCAAACTGATGCCCGAATCATTGGTAAGTGAATCATCTAGCTCAAGAATTTTATCTAAACTTTTTCGGGGCAATGGAAATGGTTTTATGCGAGGAGAAGCTTAGGCCCAGATGATATCATTGCCGATCATTGCCAGAAGTCACTGAAAATTGTCTGCGATTTTGAGATCTAATAGAAGCGAATGTGTTTAGGTTATTGCTCATGGCGATATGGATAATCGCTGAAATCCTCATCTTTATATCTCATTTGTAGCGATTTCTATCGATATTTCAACGAAAGTCAATAGTCTTCGACCGAAAAATGAATGCAGCTCCGGCTCCAAATAAGATATGTTTCTATACATGTAAACAACTCTGGGCGGACATCTCTACAACTGATTTATAAAAAAAATTGCGAATAACTGCAGTAATTTAGCATCCATTTCATTTTTTGTGAGGGTACTGGAAAATTCACCTCAAACAGCCGATTTTGTATCAAGGGACTAGAAAGCGGCGATGTCATTGGCTGGTTAGCTATCTTCCATCTTTAGCCTTATTGTCTATTGAAAGCGATTAGTGATCACAGAGAAAGTAAATCCTCTCAAGCAACGAATCCAAAAAAGCGAAGCCGCGAAAGATGCCGTTCATTTCATTTCATTTCATTCATTTCATTTCATTTTATATTATTTAACCACGGTAGCCCCGTCGGTCCTGTGGAGACTGCTTTACAGGGGGTCGTGCAAAAAGACTACAAAGTAAAAACCTAATTTACAAATGTTGCTAAATTTAGTTAAATAGCAATAAAGAAACTAAAAATGTCCATAACAAAATTATACGAAATTAGATCAAAAGAAAAGTGAAATCAAACCCTCTGCAATGGCTCGTTTAACCTTTTTTGAAGGTAGGAAGAGAGGGTGCATGTTTGACATCCAAGCTTAATTTGCTCAAAGCTTAGGTCCACGAAATGAAATAGACTTCTGCCCATTTAACGTTTTGAAAAGTGGAACACGCAAGTCAGTTTCGGTGTTTCTCAGCCTCAGTGTATTATGAGCTGAGTTCTTTATAAACAGCTTGGACAGATATTCCGGAGAAAGACCATTTGTTGACTTGTACATTATAGTCGCTGTTTCATTTTGAATAATGTCAGAAATTGTTGGCCATTTCAGCCTCTTAATCAGACTAGCTGCTAAACATCATCATATGCTACCAGTATGGCTAACGGTCTCGTTATGTACGCGAAAAGGAATTCTTAAGAGAACTCGTGAGTATATATCGAAAGAAGAAATACATATCTAAACATCAGCCTCGCGGATTATATTTATTTGATTCAGAAGCCGAGAATTAAGTGTTTTATTTTCACCCAAAAATATTTTTTGGAAATTGTCATTAACCTAGCTTGCTTTTTGTGTTTTATGAGGGATGGTAAAACGCGCGTTTCCTATCGTCTTGCTACTGTTCTGTCGACAATAAAAACATTCGGCTCCTATGCTGGCATTTTAGTTGCTTGCCAAGCATTGGCTTCCCGTTTGGCCACGTCACAAACATTGCGTGACGAGCAGAATTTGTTTGGCAATGTTTTTGAAAAAGTTCAAAATATTTTCTGTTTGTCACAATACTATCCTATCCTCAACCACAAGATATACTATCCTTAAAGGTAATGTGTCCATATATAAGGCCAGCGTATCCCCAACCTGTCAACATCCATCAAATTATCGGCAAATGATTGGTTGATATTCAAACTGATCACATGATTACAGAAGATTGCTGCAAGCAACCTTTTGTGATCACAAAATAGAGAAACGTCACAGGCAGTGGGAACAAAGCCTGCTTAATCCGTCCCTTGTTTTGTGGAATGTCTGTTTGCTAGAATTCAATTGCAGTCGCAAAGCAACCTTTTATGCGTGATTGAAAAGAATTTTTAGTTGATCACATGCCTTCCTCTGGGAGGTCTACTTGTATGGACACATTACCTTTAACGCCCATGGCTCATATTTTATTACGCAAATGCATACCCACAGATAGACACGAATGATAAGGCATTGGGTTGGCAGTTTTTGGGTCGTATCATTTAACTAATCTTTTATGACAAGAACTGATTGGATTATAAAACGCATATTGATGTTTTGGATACTGTAAAGCAGATTGTTCTCAAGAATGCTTGAATTCAAAGAGTGTTATTTGCAAAGTCGACAGAGTCGATGGACAGATTAGCGTCTGCCGGGTCAACCGTAAGTGGCTACAAAATAACAGGAAGCCGCCCTAAAATCATCGCGGCTAATTTAATCTTTATAACCCCAACCTATGAGCACAATATCTTTCAAAAAGCAATCCACGCGTCTCCTACAGATACCCTTGGGAACCAGGTTGGGTAATTACATCTTTAGAGCGCCCAAGAAGATGGATTAACAAAATAGAATGGTCTGAAATGGATGCTCACTGAAGGCTGGTTCCCATTGCGCGATGAATTATCGCTTTCTGTATCGCCCATTTTTCAAATGCGATGAAAGTTCATCTTGCACTGGGAGCGACCTTTGACTGTAAAACCTGATTTACACTGGTCGTAAAAATCAGGCTTCAGAGTCAAATGTCATTCCCAGTGCTAGATGAATTTTTGAAAAGTTGATGAGAAAGGCAATGATTTTTCATTGCGCAGTGAGAAATGGGAACCGGTCCATATGATGAGGTGCAAATTAATCTTAAATTACCGTACGAGATCTTTGTTCTTTGAGATATTTTGGATTTCAAGAGAATTTTGAGATATTTTTAGATTAAGGGTCCGTTTACATGATAAACTCAAACCGGTTTGAAATGTCACCCCCGAGGGGCAAATCACTCCCAAAAAAAGTGTACGAGATTATTAATCACAAGAGATTATTTTATGATTATTTTGTGATTATTTTATGATTATTTGATTATTTTGGGATTATTTTGTGATTAATTGATTATTTTGGGATTATTGAGATTATTTTAGGATTATTTTGTGATTATTTCATGATTATTTTGTGATAATTTCATGATTATTTGATTATTTTGAGATTATTTTGTGATTAATTGATTATTTTGGGATTATTTTGTAATTATTTCATGATTATTTGATTATTTTGAGATTATTTTGTGATTAATTGATTATTTTAGGATTATGTTGTGATTATTTCATGATTATTTTGGGATTATTTTGTGATTAATTGATTATTTTGGGATTATTTTGTGATTATTTTGAAAAGTGTACGAGATTATAATCAGTGATTTGCCCCTCGGTCACCCCGATCTGAGTTGAACTCGGTGTCTGGTCAAATCCCTTATAGTGTTTACATGGAAAATGCGATTTCTAACTCAAATGGGGGTGAAACTCAACTCGGAGTTTCAAATCGGTTTGAATTGTCACCCCGCTTTGAAAACACCATGTAAACGAAAAATATTCTCAAACCGGTTTGAGATTCAGTTGTCTCGGGTTCAAAGTTCACATTGGCATTCTTTTTCTTGGCGCCAAACATGAACACGATGAACAATCTCGAACAATATTGTGTTGTTCGATGAACAGCACGGGTCTCAGACCGGGGCGAAACTTCATGTGAGCGCAAAAGGAATATGCTATCTGGCCAATATTCAGATCGGGGTGAAATTTCAAACTGGTTTGAGTTTCTCATGTAAACGGACCCTATTTTGTAAGATTTTTGCAGGATTTTTTGTGAGATTTTTTGTTTACTGGATTTGTAAGGATTTCTTAGGATGTTTTAAAATGCTTTTTAGGGATTTTTGAAGAAATTTTGGGATATTTTCAAACACTTGGCCAGTCTTTATAGCATGATTATTTCAAATTTTTGTTGATCTTTTACAGCGCCTTGGTATGTGGACTCAGTGTGGTTGCCATGGTCACCTTGGAATGCATGTTCCAAGACTTGTGCAACAGGCACAAGAACAAGGAACAGGAAATCAACAAGAGCTCTTGGTGAGGGAACGCAACTGCCAGCAACTGCTGTCGATACGGGGAGCTGTAAACTTGCAGAATGCACCCGTAAGTTTTGCATTTGCAACTCTGAAAGTCTTTTATTCAAAACCAAAACTTTTCTAAACTACTGGATGAGTAAGCTTATCAGCTGATTCGTATTCATATAAACTATAAACATTCAAATAAAATTTAATTGAAAATTCAAAAGCATACAGGGTGAGTCAAAAAAGTGAAAACGTTTGCAAGCCTGTAGTTTGCTAACTACTCATCAGATTCCTTAAAACTGATTATCATCAGTGGCGGCGCCAGCCCCCAACAACTGGAAGGTGTTGTGGCGCAGTGGTGTAATCCTATGACTTTGCAGCCAGAACAATCAGGCGGACAGGGCTCGATCCCAGGTAGTGCCCCACCATTTGAGCGTCATGACAAGGGGTCGCGAACTCGATTAGGTCTTCTTTACTTCTGCGATCCCAGCGCTTGGCGCTAAAAAATGCAAATTCACCTTCACCAACTGGGGAGGACAAAGGCGAAGTCCTCGGAAAAAATTTCAGGACCACTACCTTTTTGGGAAACGCCCTATTTATTGCTTGGAAACGCCCTTCTTCATCCTCAAAATTTAGGGTCTAACTACCTAACCCCTACTGGAAATTAGCCACAGGAGCATAGCCAGTGGGGGTGGGGGGGGGGGGGGGTATGACACCCCAATAATTTTCAAAAATGTCAAAATTCGGGAAAAATTGGAGAGTTTCAGGGAAAATTTCGGGCAAAATCGTACAGAACAATGGCTATCGTTAATTGAAACAATAAAACATTTAAAGAAAACAATAGAAAAAGATCGTTTGATTTTCAAACCCAGATAGCACATCCTCCAAAAGTTAGTAGGTCGCTACGCCCCTGACTAGTGGGCGAAAAGATTACAATCATCATCATTATTTGTAAACAAATGCTTTGTTGTGTTTTCAGCTCGTGCTCCAAGCAACGTCATTGTAACGACAGTTGCCAAAGAACAACTAAAAATACAATGGGATGCTGTACCTGCAGCGGAGTTGTCAAATACGCTTGACCATTATGAGTACTACAGATGGAAGGCATCAGACACGGCAAGCATAAAAAAAGACAGCTCATATTCGAAGCAAAGCATTGTGGTAATCAATGTATTTGCTTTAGAAATCTACACAGAGTACTGCTTTCAAGTTAATGTTCTCTTGCAAGAAAACCTACCTGGTAGAGTGGGCAACAAGAGTGATCCTGCTTGTGCCTACACTGATGAAGATGGTAAGTCACTATACAACCTCGTTTCCAGGCTCTAAATGGTCTTCTCACTTCTCACAATCCTAACAGTCGACTGACGACTGTCGAAAGTAAACAGAAATATAATCTTCGATTGCAGGAAATCTAGTCTGGCTTTTTCAATCAGATTTGGCAATGTTGTAGATAGAACCTAGCTAAAAATAGAACCAAAGAAAGCCAATCAATTTTCGAGTCATTTTGGAGATAAATCCACTTTTTTGAAATCAAGTGGAAGTTTTGAAAAATAATTTTCGAAGCCAGCATTGACGGAAACAGTGCGATTTCTATATCTTTCGATTTCTAAGACTATGCAGAAAGCCATCCATTTTACCACTTTTCGATAGGTTGAATGATATTGGACAAATTAAGTGATTTCTGAGGAGGGTGGTGAAATTAACGACAACTTGCTGCTCACTAGAGCGACAAGCAGGGTTACCAGACATTTACCAGACAAGTTCCTTGGAAAATATTTATTCAATTTTAATCTTATTAATGCTGAAGACGGGACGAAATTTGATCCTAATTTTTAGCTTTACTCAAGTTTGTTCAAAAACAGCTTCCAAGTTGAATTGTCCATAACTCTAGACAGATATGACCGATTGTAATGAACTAAATTTCTGCAGCTAAGTATGCCTTTTTCTTCAAAATGGTACGTATTTCATTCAAATCGGTGCATAATTAATGACTGTACTCTACATGATATCATTATATTTACAAGCGTTGCATTTATAGGTAGGGCCATCCCATTGTTTTATCATACTCTTGAAACTGTTTAGATTTTGAGCTGATTTTAGTTCATTTGGTAAACAATTCCAGATCTGAGGTCCCATGACTTTAAGGCTCTAAGGGCCTGATTATATGAGAAAAAACGTCCCGTCTGGCCGGGACGGGACGTTTGCCGAGATCCTACTCTTGTGGTCAAACCCTTGTGAAAATCAAGTTGCGATTACATGAGAAAAACGTCCCGTCCCGGCTAGACGGGATACTTTTCACAAGCGGGATCCCGCCTTTCACCAAACGGGATTCCGTTTAGACGGGACGTTTTTTCTCATATATTCGAATCATCCCGGCTAGACGGGACAAATGCCGGGATACTTTTGCCCGTAGTGCGCATGCGTATCCCAAAAGTCATTGACTTTCGTGTCTTTTGGGATACGCATGCGCACTACAGGCAAAAGTATCCCGGCATTTGTCCCGTCTAGCCGGGATGATTCGATTATATGAGAAAAAACGTCCCGTCTAAACGGGATCCCGTTTGGTGAAAGGCGGGATCCCGCTTGTGAAAAGTATCCCGTCTAGCCGGGACGGGACGTTTTTCTCATGTAATCG
>REGM01000192.1:512059-536886 GCA_004194415.1 Aurelia aurita | reverse complement strand
GTTGTTGTTGTTGTAAATTTATTTGAATTCGAAATATATACAAATAGCTAACAATATATACATTAAATATATACACGTCAACTAATCAAATTCGAATATACGGTACTAATAAAACAAAATAAACTTTTTTCTAAATTATGCAATTAAGTCGGTAGGCATTGGCAGGCACTGCATGTGCAATTGGGGCCGTTCCATTGTTTTATCAAAACCTTAAAGCTTTTCAAATTTTCTGTTGATTTTAGTTCATTCGGTAAGCCATTCCAAATCTGTGGTCCAATGGACTTTAGACTCTTGGACCCGAAAGTTGTTTGATTGGGCCTAACATGGGCTAAGTTATTTGGATTTCTTAACGAATAGTTTGAAGAACGTAATTCAAAAATACTCTGCATAAAAGGTGGATTCAAATTTTTCAATGTTTTAAATATTTCGATGCAAAGGATTCTTTGGCGAGCAACGTGCATCGTGCATTTATTCGATTTCAGAAGCAAGTCGCTATATGAACTTGTATGATCGTTATAGAGAAACCTTAGAGCACGTTCTTGTAATTTTTCAATTTTTTGTAATGATTTAGAGGATGAGAAATACCAAACCAAAGGGCAATAATCGAAATTAGAGTAAACGAAACTTTGAACTAGGATTTTTTTCTCCTTAAAGCCAATAAATGTCTTTAATCTTTTAAGAACGTTTAATTGTGTTGCAGCTTTTTGCAAAGAATGGAAATATGTGGGTCAAAATCAAGTTTATAATCTAAAGTGACCCCTAAAAGTGTCACCGTCTCCTCTGATTTGTATTTAGTGTTGATATTGTTGTACGAATAAAAGGATGATGATGATTATTTCAAAATTACTTCATAACTAATGAGAACTCTCATAAATATGAGACTAGACAAAAATCAGATTATAGAATAGTGAAATCTAATAAAAAATGGCATAACTACACCGTGCAAAACATCGGTGCTCGCTTGTGGAATAACCTTCCTACTTCCTTAAAGTCAATTTCAAAACATAAAAATATCAGTAAAAAACTTAAAGAAAATATCATCTCCACATACCAAAATTAACTACAAAAAATTTTAATGATTAAGACTTACAAACGAAACATTGATCTCTTAATAACACAAATATATTTTATTGTTGAATTTTTTAGCTTTGACATAATTTTTTTCTTTTTTCATATATCCTTTTAAGAATTTAATTTACGGCCAAGGCTAGATAAGCTCTGCTTCTCTTGGATCGTGTAGAATGCATATTTTTTATCTTACATTGTATTAGGTGTTGTATTCTGCGAATAAAATTGAATAAAATTGAATTGATGATTATGATCATTATTCTTTCTAGTTCCTGCCGACCCACCTCCGAATTTCAGAGGAGTGAATATTATGAATATTATAACGACTTCTTTCCTAAAGCTTACACTACCGTCAATATCATCTGAATATCAGAGGAGTGAATATTATGAATATTGTAACGACTTCTTTCCTAAAGCTTACACTACCGTCAATATCATCTGAATATCAGAGGAGTGAATATTATGAATATTATAACGACTTCTTTCCTAAAGCTTACACTACCGTCAATATCATCTGAATATCAGAGGAGTGAATATGATGAATATTATAACGACTTCTTTCCTAAAGCCTACACTACCGTCAATATCATCTGAATATCAGAGGAGTGAATATTATGAATATTATAACGACTTCTTTCCTAAAGCTTACACTACCGTCAATATCATCTGAATATCAGAGGAGTGAATATTATGAATATTATAACGACCTCTTTCCTAAAGCTTACACTACCGTCAATATCATCTGAATATCAGAGGAGTGAATATTATGAATATTATAACGACTTCTTTCCTAAAGCTTACACTACCGTCAATATCATCTGAATATCAGAGGAGTGAATATTATGAATATTATAACGACTTCCTTCCTAAAGCTTACACTACCGTCAATATCATCTGAATATCAGAGGAGTGAATATTATGAATTTTATAACGACCTCTTTCCTAAAGCTTACACTACCGTCAATATCATCTGAATATTCTGCGAATAGAATTGAATTGAATTGATGATTATGATTATTATTCTTTCTAGCTCCTGCCGACCCACCTCCGAATTTCAGAGGAGTGAACATCAGCTGCTATGATTTGCTGCTTAACTGGTCGCATATACCCAATGACAAATGGAGAGGCATACCGTTGGGGTATACAATTATGTTCAGAGAAACGTCCGCAAGTATCAATGTTTGGAACACTTCTGTTGTTTATGGAAAGAATACTTTATCAACAGTCATCCAAGGTTTAACAGCCTATACGAACCACACTATTAGAATAGCTGGCTTCACAATAAAAGGAAATGGCGTCTTTAGTAATGATGCTGTTGTCATTACGGCAGAAGATGGTAAGTTTACGTTTATTTGTGTACAAACTAGACAAGATTTTGTAAAATACATTCCTTTCTCTTGATTGATGCGTCAGTACAAACCGTTATGTTCAAAAGTCAATCAAAACATCAGTGCCTTATCTAGGCTAAACACGTATGTTTCTAGAGATCAGGCGTTAACAATTTGATATGTCGTAATTTCATCGAACTTCAATTATTGCCGTTCAATAAAAATATGTTTGGTGCTTGTGGTACCATCAACATTAAACGACAATATAATAAATAATAGATCAAAGTACCATAAAAGAGCGTATATGTAAAAAACAATACATTTCGAGCATATACACTCGTTATCAAGTGATAACGAGTATATGCTCGGAACGTCATGCTTTTTACATCTACGCTATTTCATGGTATTTTGATCTTTCATTTATTATATTGTTGTTCAGTTATCGCCCTTTGATCTGGCTCTTCTGTAATAAAGGTGCAAACAAAGAAATTGATTGCATACAAAAACGTGCTCTTCGGATCCTCTATAAAGACTACGAATCTTCCTTTAAAAAATTGCTCACTCGAAGTGGCAGCTTTAGTATATATCTTAAAAACCTTGAAGAAATTAATGACAGAAATTTACAAGTCAATGAGTCACCTGAATCTTGCGCTTGTGTGGGAACTTCATGAAAAGAAACAAGTAACTAATATAATCTAACAATACAAAATCTTTGCAAACTGCCACAAATAATGACAATGGGGTTTGGACAAGAATCACTGTCTTTTAGAGGTAGTTTCCTCTGGAATACCCTCGATGACTATCAAAAATGAGCCAACACTTTCGGCTTTCAAAAAGGGGGACCAAACAATGGGCTGGAGACAAATGCACCTGCAAAATATACCGCTAATTAATTGTTTATAAAGTATACCGGGTGAGTCAGAAAAAGCGTGGTGTGTTTGCCAATTTTTATTGATGCAGGTTAACTTGCAAATTCGTTTCTTTCAGGTTCATTGCATAGAAGAAAAGCAAACTTAGATATGAAAATTTGTTCGATCGAAATCGGTCTCCCCATTCCAGAATTAAGAGCGATTTTAGTAAAATGGTGTTTCGCAAGATTGCTAAAATAGGCCTTCAATTAGATTCATATTCATGCACGTGTGACATTCTAAACCATGACAAATATATTTTTTCTCTACCAAAAACTTGAAAAAAGCCATTCATTGTGTTAAAGCACAAAAGGAAACCCTTATTTGTTACTTATGTTGTATCCCTATGCAGCTAGCCCTTTTAATTGTCATTGTTAGCAAGCTGAAAGTTCTTTTACTAGCGATACTTTTCACCAAAATGGCTATATCACAAAATCGCAAATAAATAAGGAAAAAAATGACTGATTTCAACAAATGAAATTTCTATAACTAGTTCAATCTTTCTTCTGCAATATGAAACTTCAACACTCCCGATTTGACTTATTTTCCACCACAATATGGCTTGTTAAACACCACACGTCATTTCTGACTCACCCGGTCCGGTATATATATTTTTTGTTCGTTAATAGTTGGTTGAATTAGTTTGTTCTTATTACTACTGTAAATACCAACTTTAAATATTGATGAAATGAGAAATGAGAAGTGAGAAATGAGAACCAATTAGCGATGGCTAGTAACGTTATTTCTACGGCCACTTAGTCGACTATGCTAATATAAGTAAAGCAATAGTGTCCCGAAACATAGATAGCTGAATCGCTCATTGTGCATGCGAAAAAGGGCAATCAAGAGAAGACTTGATGTTGTGGAAGAACACGCTTTCAATCGCCAAACTTTCTATCGTCATAACATCGATATCACGTAAATATGAGTGCTAAAACTTTTATCTATTATTATTTTTATTAATTCTTTCATTAAGAATTGGCTAAGAAAGTATAGCTATGATTGCTAATTAAGGCCAACTATTTATAAAATGCATACAATATTATAAGAAAAATAAAATTTACAGTAAAAAGCTACAGTTGCAGGCTTGGCATTTATGGGCTTTAATAAGTCTTTTGAAAATGTCATGGGTATTTGAATTTTTCAGTTCTGGAGGTAGTGTTTCCCATTTTCTCCCCAATAAATCTGACCGTATCGGTTCTCCGTACCAAATCTATGTTAAGATTTGGTTGGCTACATCCGAATCTGGGGTCGAAAAATTCTGATGAATATAGATTTTGAAAATCTCAATAATGAGGATGTTAATGGAAAAGGTTTGATATTGACCTCAATTTGATACATATATTTGCTCCCTCGCAGCTCCATACGAACCACCCGAAGAATTCCAAGCTCATGAAGTTAACTCAACTATTGCTATTTTCCGATGGAAGAAGCCGCCGAGGGACCAGGTTAAAGGCATTCTACGTGGCTACAAAATTATGTACACTACAGTTTATGAAGACGAAGATTTTGAGAGTCAATTGCTTGTGAGAAAGGCGAAACGGAGTAGACGAAGTGCTGTTGTCTCGCTGCCTATAATGCGAAATCAGTAAGTTTTGTGTTTAATATGCGAAAAATGTCCTTACATATTTGAGGTATGGTACCCCCTCGTTTAGACCAAGAAGGACTGATTTACAGGGGGTGTTCAGGGGGTTATTCCATCCTAAAGATACATGAGTTTGTACTACCTCAAGGGTATATCTGGCCAACGGTATACTTGTCGGCAATTTTGATGCGGGTGATGTTGTGCTTTATTGAAATGTTTATCTAAGAAAGGCAAAATTTTAGTAACTTTGGTCTAAGGAAGGTAAAGACAAGGAGCGCAACTTATTTCCAAACAAATCAGCAGCAACTGTTTATGTTATACAGAGATACTGCAGTACAGTAGTAACGCAATTCAAAACAGACGGGATTCCAATTATTTTATTACTACACATTGATGGCTAGCCTTTTTCGAGGTGCTGTATTTCCTTGGCCAAGAGCAAGGACACAAAAATATGAAATAACTGTCATATGAATCGTAGGCAAGAAACCTTCATATGTAAGTACTTTCAACAAGAGATTCTAAGATAAGATCTTGACAATTCATGCATTAGAATAAATGCAAAGGCTGCTTACATTGGGCCTCCTGTGATATGACCAATTTTAACCAACTAAATTTTATTATCTAAGTTGACATGTTGCCTGCATAATGATAATCAGTTGTAAGGGAACCTTAAACTCTACCTCGTTGTTTTCCTCTCTTTCAAATGAAGTTACTCAAAGTCATGTTGTATGGCGTCGAAAGGTTAACCATTGACATCAATAAGAATCTACTCGAGGCAACCCTAAAGTTCATTCATGCTACAGAACGCTTCTAAATGGTCCATCGCGGCAACCTCCCATACATTAGCACTGACTTTTTCTCTTTGAATTTGTACTTGTAATATTACATTTAGTTTAGTTAATTTTCTACTTGTATTTTTGTGTAATTTCCGCAGGGTTGATATGTACTAGCATGCTCCTTGCGGTATAGTAATTGTAGTTTGTCAATGCTGTATTTTTATGAGAAAGTATATAAAAAAAAGTTGTAAGGAATCTGATGTATAGCGACAGGAGGCCCAATCGCGTATTATATGGAGGGTTGATGTTTAGATCTGATCTCCACTCGTGGACTCTTCCTGTCGCTTGCCGCTATGAAACCATAGGCTATTCAGTTCAATACAACTGCTCTGTTGCTGTTGTTGTACTGCAATAACGCAACATTATTGCTTGTGTACTGTATTGTGAACAGTAGTACAATACAGTAACAGTACAGTATATGTAATAATAAAAATTACAATCCGTTAACAACACTACGTTATTTGTATTATTACATATTCTGTACTGTTACTGTACTCTGGTACTGTACACTATACAGTATATCAGCAATAACATTGCGTTATTGCAGCACAGTCAGTCAGTCAGTTATTTATTTTAAGCACAACAACAGCAACAGAGCAGTTGTATTGAACTGAATTGCCTATGGTTTCATAGCAGCAAGTGGCAGGAACAGTCCATGAGTAGAAATCAGATCTAAGCATTAACCCTCTATATAATACGCGATTAGGCCTCCTGTGGTATTTCATATTTTTTTCATATTGATTCTTTTAAGGAGGGTTGCCCTTCAGCAGAAGCTGGTTTTCAAGGGGCCTTCCGATAAAAACATTTAATTACAATCTAAGAAAGAAAAAAGTATAATAAAACTGTCAATTAAATCAAACTATAAAACCCTATTTACAATATTTAAGCATAAATACATACCAGTATGCAATATTATTTATACTAATAATAATAATATTATTTATAATAATAATATAATAATATAATAATATAATAATATAATAATAATATATAATAATATATAATAATAATATATAATAATATATAATAATATAATAATAATATTATTTATAATAATATTATTTATTTATATTATTTTTAATATTATTAGCAATATTATTTATACTGTATTTGTTTGTTTTACAATATTTAAGACCTATCTACAATAATGTTCAAAATTNAAAACTGTCAATTAAATCAAACTATAAAACCCTATTTACAATATTTAAGCATAAATACATACCAGTATGCAATATTATTTATACTAATAATAATAATATTATTTATAATAATAATATAATAATATAATAATATAATAATATAATAATAATATATAATAATATATAATAATAATATATAATAATATATAATAATATAATAATAATATTATTTATAATAATATTATTTATTTATATTATTTTTAATATTATTAGCAATATTATTTATACTGTATTTGTTTGTTTTACAATATTTAAGACCTATCTACAATAATGTTCAAAATTTATAGTCAAAAGAAAAGAAATCCTCAACTTTAAATAGTTTTCTTAAAACCATACAGGGAGGATGCCTGCTTAGACTCGGCGGCTGAGAGGCTATTCCAGAGTTTTGCACCTCTATAGGAAAAACATCTCTGGCCATTTGTTGACCTTTTCATCCGTTCCCGTATTACGAAGGCTATAAGATAGAGCATTGCGAATTTCGGGTGAAGAGGTCAGAAAGTTATTGTGGAGCCATCTCATTTAGGGACTTGAAGACCATTGTTTTGGATTCACCAGCTAGCAAACTACAGGCTTGCAAACGTTTTAACTATTTTTTGGCTCACCCGACACTACATCTGTTTTATTATTTGCAGGATCAACATCACAGTTGGACCAAACCAATATGATATAGAACTGAAAAATCTTCAAGGATACACGAATTATAGTGTTCAGATATTGGCTATAACACTGCATGAAGGAATGGCCAGTCCACCTATCTATATATTCACAGAAGAAACTGGTATGTAATTTCTACGTTATATTATGGTCATAGCAGATTCACCACAATTAAAGATCCTGTGATCCCCAAGATCCTTTGCAGTCTCAGAACGAATTTCATACTGCATACAAATGATTTCGGCCTAGCAATCGTAAGGTTGTATTGCATTTTCAATCTTCAAATGAACGGTGTAATGGTATCACTTTTGAACTCAAACAACAGACATTCCTGATAATAATTAAAGGATTAGGAAAGCTTTGTTCCTTGGAGCTACTTATGTTCCCATTATTTTGTTTTTACAATCTGTTGTTACCGCCAATATGATGTTTTGATGGTTTGCACTCGTGCAAAGGATCATGGGGAGCACAGGGTCTTTAAAGTCTGTCTTAAATTTAAAGTCAAGTGAGATTTGTGACAAGCAAAGTTTCTCATGCAAAACACTTTAAAGGAGCTGGATAGGAAATCCTCTGAGAAATTTCTGATTTGTCAGTTTTGATGATCAATGTTATTGGGACCACTTCACGCAAATTCAAAATGAACAGTTCATCTTGGAGATTAATCTTTGTACTCTGTTCTGATACAACTACTGTATAGTCTCCATATGTTTTCGGATTGACGAGATATAAATGGATTCCCAATGAGTACTTTATGTGATGTTTCACCCAAAGATCAGCGTGTATCTAGAAAAAGGTCTTTCCTTTTGAATTTAGCTAATCAAAACGGAATGTCTCTTTTCAAAATGTGATATTTGATGCAAAAACCGTGGGTTTGTTCAGGTATTTCTTAGCCAACCCCTTTAGTTGTTGTCATTCGCGGGCATTTTCACCTAACAACTAATTTGAGAATCAACATTTTTGCAAATAGCAGTTCTTCTTTAATGTGACCAATCATAATAGGCGATGATGCACCTTTTTTGTTGGGAAAGGAAAAGAAGAAATTGTTGCCCAGTTCCCATACCTGTATCTCTGTTGATCATTTTGAGGTGAAATATCAGTAAACAAGCACAAAAAATGTTTTCTTTTGTCGTTTCTCTTTCGGCTCTGCTGATTAGGCCATCATATTGCAACTGTACACATTTTCAAACTTTCTCCTTCGTAGCAACCCAAAATGTCAATAAAGTTTCTATTTAAAAAATGCCTAATGTCGCACCGAGAGAGAAAAGACAAGAAAATAACCTATTATGCAAAGTGTACTGATCTTTTCCACTCAAATTGATCAACGGATATGCAAGAAATTATAAATTCTGTTATTCTTCTCTTCCCTTCCCAATAGACAATAACGCTAAAGATGGCGGCCGCGCAAAGCATGCTGGTAAAAAAGCTCCCTGACGACCACCTAACGACTGGTCTGCAGTTTCGATTAGGTAGCTGTGATGAAGTTCGGAACAAGTAATCAATATAAACAAATAAGAAAATTTTGTAATTCGAACGCGAATCTTCCAATTCGAATCAAAACTTTACTTTTCTGCTTTGGAAAGGTTTCCTTTCGAACCATGTTGCATTCGAATTCATGGTCGATTCGAATTCAAGCTAGCTAGTCGAANCTTTTTTGTTGGGAAAGGAAAAGAAAAAATTGTTGCCCAGTTCCCATACCTGTATCTCTGTTGATCATTTTGAGGTGAAATATCAGTAAACAAGCACAAAAAATGTTTTCTTTTGTCGTTTCTCTTTCGGCTCTGCTGATTAGGCCATCATATTGCAACTGTACACATTTTCAAACTTTCTCCTTCGTAGCAACCCAAAATGTCAATAAAGTTTCTATTTAAAA
Organism: Aurelia aurita; assembly: GCA_004194415.1. Taxonomy (NCBI): domain Eukaryota; kingdom Metazoa; phylum Cnidaria; class Scyphozoa; order Semaeostomeae; family Ulmaridae; genus Aurelia; species Aurelia aurita. The sequence goes on along the minus strand of REGM01000192.1, from coordinate 527,438 downwards.
AATGCCTAATGTCGCACCGAGAGAGAAAAGACAAGAAAATAACCTATTATGCAAAGTGTACTGATCTTTTCCACTCAAATTGATCAACGGATATGCAAGAAAATATAAATAAATTCGCGCAATACTTCCTTCATGCTTGGTTTTCAATTTGAAACTTTTCCTAGACGCGGTCATTGCCCGAGAGGAAGTGTTCTAAAGTGTTCTAAAGTCCTGTGCACCTGAACTTGCCCCCGCTCTCAATCAGTTATTCTCCCTTTCCTACTCCAAATGTATGCGAGGGGTGTATTAAAGGAACTGAACTGTTTGCTGTTTTTACCATTTTAGTGCCAGCAATGTCTCCGATGAACGTTACTGGCAAAGCGACCACATACACAGCAATATTGGTGAAATGGAAACACATGCTACCAGCATACGCACATGGGATCATAAGGGGCTATGTGGTCTATTATCAGCATGGAAACCACAGTGAAGCGATTGCCTTTACCGATACACAAGTACCTGACAGAGAATACCTAGAGATTTCACATTTGAAGATATTTGCTTGGTACACATTTCAAGTTGCTGCTAACACAGCCCCTGGGTTAGGCCCTAAAAGCACTCCTATTTACGTGAGAACAGACGAATACCGTGAGTACAAATTATACTTTTCCAGAAGCTCAAACAAACCGAATCCCCTCGGAGGTTATGCCTGTATAACAATAATAGTAATAATATATATCTATATGTATGTATGTATCATTTGCCACAATTAAAATATTTACAAGTTTTATAATTTAAAAATAGATACAATACAAATATAAGGTTAAAAACGTAAAGAAAAACACCTCTAATTACAGTGGCAGGGATAGCATTAAAAGGTCAAGCTGACCTTATTTCCATAATGAATTTTTGTTACCCTGAAAAGGCAACCCTGTACAAATAATTATATTGATCTATAGATTAAGGTTCCAAAGAAAATATAGATCTATAGGTGGTGATCTATAGGTGTTATCAAAGCTATCTATAGATCAATATAATTATTTGTACAGGGTTGCCTTTTCAGGTTAACAAAAATTCTGTTATCAATAAGGACCCTGTTATAAACATAAAGGATCTAAGGCCCCGTTTCCATTACTCCGTGTTCGTATGAAAACGGAGCGGAATGTATCCGTTTTTGGGTTTTGTTTCCAATTAAAACGCTCGAAAGCGGAGACATTTGAAAACGCTGTTTAAAGTGGGGTGATTCGAAAATGGAGACATTTGAAAACTGATCGTTTTAATGGAAACACTGAAAACGGAGTCAACCGAAAACGCTACAACGACAACAACCGATTTGGCGCCAATATCAAAGCAAATATGTAATCCGAACAAAGGAAATGAAAATGAATGAAACGGAGTAATGGAAACACCTCCGTCTTCGTGCCAGGTCCCCTTGGCGAAAACGGAGTAATGGAAACATAGCCTAAGAGGAACTTGAAATTAAAAGTGAGTTAGTTAGTTACAATCAAATGTTCACAGTGCTGTAAAATTGTCCTCTAGCTTTACATTCTTTCGTATGATGAAAAGTGTTCTCTCAACTTGGATTTGAAAATTACAACAGATTCCAGGAACTTATATCTCTTGGAAGTTCATTAAAAATTGTTATAAACTATTTCGTACTCTCGAGTCCTGAATAGACGTCTGCACCCGCTTATTACTTTTTCGAAAATAATCAACCCAATACATCCTTATTCTAGACCCCGGTATGTATGTTTGTATCATTTGCCAGAATCACAATTAAAAATATTTACAAGTTTTATAATATGAAAATAAATACAATACAATTATTTTCGAGCTTCTTGAAATGTGAAACAAGTGAAGTCATATTTCCTGAACTTTGACGAACTTTATTTTTTCGTTTTTGTACACCTATGCATATTTGACGCAGAATAAAGTTTCCAAAATGGTAGCTTTGTTTCTATAGCAACTGATGTTTTGATCGAGTATGATTTCCTAAATGGTAGCATTTTTCGCTATAGCAAACAATGTTCTGATCAAATAAAATGTCCAAAATGGTAGCTTTTATTACTATGGCAACAGATCTTTTGATAATTGTTATATTTTTTCAATAACCATGCCTCTACATCTTTTACAGTTCCTTACAAAGCACCAGATAATGTAACGGCTCAAAGCTTCATGTTTCCTCATGACGTAGATGTCACGTGGGTACCGCTTCCTTTGAATTACTGGAATGGCATTCCACTGGGGTACAAGGTAGTGCTATCAGCGATAAGCATGGGTGGTGTGCCACTTGCAAAAGATAAGAGGTTTTCATATGTCCAGATGATTTCTCCACATCTAACAAAATGCAGTTTCAAGAATTTAACGTCTTTTTACAAGTTCGGTGTTCAAGTAAACGCTTACACAAGAATAGGGGATGGACCTGCAAGTCCACTCAAATCCGTAGGTAAGTATTCCACCACTTCGTCTTTCATTATATTGTAACGGCTATTAATTCCATTCAGGGATAAAAGCTTAAAAATCACCCCTCTTATACAGTTTCCGTTAGGTAGCTGAAGTTAAGCTTGGTCGCGTAAGGCCAAAATCCGGATGGGTGACCTTCCAGATGCCTGACCAAGCAACTCACTTCGCCGTCCTTCGGAAGGGACGTTAAACGAGGGGTCCCATTCCTGGATGCAGCCTGCATAGTAGGGCTAAATTAGCTGTAATATAGCGAGCAATCTGTCCAGCCTACTTAAGGTAACTCTTCTTTCCGCTCCAGTGAACAGCGAGTTGTCGTTTGCAAAACCATCCTCCTCAGAAATCAGTTAATTTTTCCTATGCTATTCTGCCTATCGAGAAGAGGTAAAAAGGATGGTTTTCTGCATAGTCTTGGCAATCGAAAAATATATAAATCGCAATGTTTTCGTCAACACTGGGTTTGCAAATTCTCTTTAAAAATTTTCCTTGGTTTCAGAAAAGTGGATTTATCTCCAAAACTACTCGAAAATGCTTTGATTTTTTTCACCCTATCTGTAGATAAGTTGTTCATCTACAATGTTGCCAAATCTGATTGATAAAGCTACGCTATATTTCCTGCAATCGAATTTCATTTTTCTGTTTGCTTTGATATGCTCATGGCTAGGCTTTGATGGAAACTTTTGTGAAAGTGTCTGTTCAGTGCAAAATAAAATGGTGTGTTTGCGTGTTTATCAGCAATACTCTGAAATTCCAGGAATAGACAATAACGCTAAAGATGGCGGCTGCGCAAAGCATGCTGGCAAAAAGCTCCCTGACGACCACCTAACGACATAAAAATGCCGGTCTGCCGTTTCGACTAGCTAATAGCTACCTGTGGCAAAGTTTTTGGAACAAGTAATCAATGTAAACAAGTAAAATTTCTTAATTCGAACTCAAATCTTTCAATTCGAATCAAAATTTTACTTTTTCTTCTTTGGAAAGGTTTCCTTTCAACCATGTTGCATTCGAATTCAAGCTTGCTAGTCGAAACGGCAGACCAAAATGTTTATGTCGCTAGGTAGTCGTCAGGGAGCTTTTTACCAGCATACTTTGCAGCAAAACACAACAGAGTCTTTGGAGCGGCCATCTTTAGCGTTATTGTCTGTTGTCATGCTTTATAATTTTCCAGTAATGTTTGCTCAGATGCCAGTTGCTCTGGTTCCGACCTGAGAGCAGCTAAGAAATTTGCTGATTTTTAAGTCTGGTTTCCATATAATCGTTACGATCGTTTGGATCATTGTGAACGACTCTAGCCATCTAAGCGGTCTATGGAAACATGCACGAACGATCCTAACGATCTATTTATTTTCATTTCATTGAGATCGCTGGGATCGCTGGAGTCGTTCACAGCGATCCAAACGATCGTAGCGATTATATGGAAACCAGGCTTTAACTCTACAACCAAGTTACCAAAAATACAAGAAAATTTATCAAAATTTAATCTAATCAGTGTAGATTTAAATAAAGATAATTGTTTGATAATGAGTGTGAAACAGTTTGCATTAGAATTTTTCAAATCAGTAGCGTTTTTTCTGGGACAACCACCGGCATTGCAAGTATTGATTTTGTTGTTGTAATGATGTACATAAAAAAGCTTAAGTGCTCGTGCTTTATGAAAGACCACTCAATTTTTTATTCATCCTTTTTAGAAACCTGCAAAGTTGCAAATGCAGTACTCTATTCATCATGGATCGATCATTCACCGCTGGTTTCCAATAATCCAGGTGCAGCAGTTCCATCCGGTTTTCTACCAAAAGTTCTCTCAGCTGCGTTACGGCACTGTTCTGGCCAATGCATTGGTTTGAACATACAAGGAAACGCAGTTATAGACTATACGAAAGATGGCAATGGGAAACCTTCGAGAAAACGAGATCTTGATGAGCTGATGAAAACGATGTCCGATGCTACAGAGTTCTTCTTTCCGGTGATGAAACCGAGCTTTGCTAATGAAAAGTATTTGTTTATTGAATTAATGAAAATGGATAAAGTGGTCGTGGTTGAAGGAGAACCGTTGGTGAATACAGTTGGAGCAAATATAGCATCAGCTATAAGCAGCTTGATGCCAGTTTTGCTTGTGTTTGTTATGTTCTGTTTTGCATCTGGTTGTATTGTTTGGGTCCTGGTAAGAGAATTTTTAATTTCCTTTTAGGGCCTGTTTATATGAGGAAAATTATCCCACCTTCCAGGCTATGAGCTGTCAAGTGGGACGAAATCTGTGCGTGTTTATATGTAAAATTTCATCTCACCTTCCTCCTTTTCATCCCCCCTCCCACCTCACGATTTTAGACAATAACAATCATAATCGGTGTTTGGTGCCAGCAGCGATTAGGTTTCCTTTTGTGTTCATCTTGACGCGTGCGCGAAACAGACGATTTCATCCCACTTTCCAGCTTTTCATCCCACCTTCCAGCGTTTATATGGAAAGTGAGATCCCACCTCTTGTAGAGTATGATCTCACCTAACCGGGATGGCTCGTTTTCCATATAAACGCAAGATCAAAATCGACTAGGGATCGTATAGGATGGTGGGATCTCACCTCTCAGCTCACAACCTTGAAGGCGTAATTTTCCTCATATAAACGGGCTCTTAACCTGTGATCAGGTTTACTATGCCATGAAGACAAAAATTTTCACACCATGTTACGGTCTCACCTCACGTATTAAGGGGTCTGTTGCAACTAGCATGCCTTGCATGTGTCATTTCTTTGTTGTCGCCATTTTCATGGGCCATTAAAACGGCGCCAACAAAGGCCAACAAAGAGATGGTACGCGCAGAGTCTGCTGGTTGAAACAGACCCTTCAACTCTTGACTCGAAAGGGGGCGGTTTGTTGCAGCCCTTAGACCCTCGCGTGGACTACAGTGAACAGCAATAAACGCTTGATTTGCAATTAATTAATTTTTATTTTGTTCGGACCATTTTGTTGTTTCGTCAATACAATCGTTCTATTTCTTTGTTGCGTGGACAAGAGACCTTTTTGTGACTGTTAAGCCTGGTTTCCATATGATCCTTCCTGTCGTTCCCGTCGCTGGTCAATTTTTCAGTGACACGAACAACGCGAACGACAGGAGCGATCGAATGGTTTTAAATGGCGCTGAGATCGCTGAGTTTTTGAAAAGTGGTTTCCATTAAAAGATTTCGATCGCTGGCAGTCGCTCGCGTCGCTGAGATAGAAATTTTTCTATCTTAGCGACAGTGTGTCGCTATGATCGCTGGCAGAAAAAGTGATAGTTTCCATCGAATCATTCGTGTCGCTACGGTTGCTGGTACTTTTTTCAGTGACGGTAGCGACGGGAACGACCTCGGGGGGGGGGGGACACTATGTATATTTTGGGTACTGGGGATGTGCTATCGGGAAGGGTATCGATTTTCACAATTTTTATCACGATTTTGGTATAAGGAACGGTATCAATTTTTGCGATTTTGGAATTAAGAACAGATAAATAGGGCATTTTTGAAATATTGGTAGAAAGTAGGGTATACTTTTTCAAAAGTTTGGTAAAAGATCGGTATACATTTTCGAAAAATTGGTATAAGGAACGGGTATGTTTTTGGAGCTTCGATGGCGCGTCCCCAACCAAAATTGTTCAAAGTGAACTTCAATATGAATTGGTAAAAGATTGAGTTAATTATCCCTTGGGGGAAGACAATTTAAGTTTTAAGGATTGTTAAAAAGAAAGGTACGTCATTGTGTTTGCATAATGGTGATGAGAATTAGCCTATCAAATTTGATGAAAAATTTTAAGTCTGTTCTCGAGGATAGGAAGATGAAACACGATTTTGACAAAATAATTATTTGTATGTAAGTTGATTTGTCAGCTACCCAAACAATATCAGTTGATAAGGATACAGTAAGTACCCGCATATAAGAAACGGACATATAAGAAACTGCAGCCTGCCAGCATAGTAAATATTTACTCGTTTATAACAAATAGACAGCCTGATTTTTGTTCAATTTCTTATAAATGATGAAAAAGACAACATAATTTTATGGAAAAGTTAAAGCTGTTTTCCATATTTGATATTTTTATACACGAAATGATATAGAATTCTTTAGATCTTGAGAACCTTCAGTTATTTATACCTTTCTAAGATTGGGATGTTTTCAACTACCTTGAATTTACCATATTGACCGAGGAAAGCATCCCATATGAAAAGACAATTTCTTATTGCACATATAAGAAATCTGCCAGCCTCCTTTAAAAAATAGTTTCTTACATACAAGAAATTAGACAGCTTAATTCGAAATTTTCATTTTCTTATATGCGAGGAATTACTGTATAATAAATTATTTGAAGCTACAGACTTTCAAACATCGAAACATTTTTCTGACTGACCCTGTAATTGTTCTCATTTTTCATCGCAGGAGACTTGGAACAGAACGGGACAATTTCAGCTTCCAACCATAGCTGGAGTATTTGAAGGATTTTATTGGGCTTGGGTGACTGCTACAACTGTAGGGTGAGTGATTTTTGTCCCGGAATTAAAGTAAATCAGCGTAGGTAACGGCAGCTTAGCTGGGGGGGGGGGCTGGGACAATCTAAAGGTATGTTGATTGTTTGCACGTGCGGCTATATTAAGCAGTAAATACACAGCATGAATTTAAATATAGTATATATCTTAGAGCTTACAAAACTAATTTTCTTTCTTTTCCTGCCTCTACCAATTTATCGCACTTTTTTTCGTCACTACTGATGAAGGGATAAGCTCGAAACGTTTAGTCTTATACGTACTACGCAATATACTAGCTAAAAATACGCTAGCTTGAAAATACACACTAGCTTCTACTCTCTGCTAGCCTGCGTGCAGACTATACTTTTCACTTTTCAATACTATAGGTTCTTGTATAGTCTGCGAATTAGCGTCCATTTTTGTGTTCTGTGACTTTGCGCAATAGTTCTCATCTTTGTCTGCTTATTGTCTTTTGGCCAATCAGTATCTGGTTTGGGATATTCAGCACCCAATCAAAAGCCGATAGAATCGTCACGTAAGTCGTAGCCCTTTGTGTTCATTGTTTGTGTCACAACAACAAACCGTTTTCGTAAAAACAACATGGAGGAGGGAGCAGTGGTACGATCGAGGATGAAGTTTGCCAAGTTTGCGTGTCTTCAAGACTTGAAACCTTGGAATGAAACTACGTTTCAAAAGGGATTAAACATGGTCAATCGCTCAAGCATATATTCCAGGTGAAGGAAGTCTACAACGACCAAGGGGCGATTCTTCAAAAGCTTTGCTTTTCCGAGGACAACGTTTACGCGGTTACTTTTCAGCTCAGCTTTGTTTTGATCTTCGACATGATCACTAGAATGGGGAATGATGTATTGGTAGAACCCTCATATGTTTGTCACCAAGTGGGGTATAAGAAATTATTGATGAGTCTTATATGCCTATTGCCTCTGCAGGCTCTGAAGACTNATCAAGGTTATGCAAAGAATGTTTTTAATGAATCAATGTCACCTTTTTGGGTTTGTAAAATAAAAATATCAATGCGATGGTTTGCAACACTCAAAACAATACTTTATGGCTTTCGTGTTTTCAAAGTCATGCATAATGTCCTTAAAGTCAACGGTTCTTGTAATTTCACTCAATAACACAATCGATAACGACTTCAGGGTCCGCCATAGATCACTTCACGATGTTCAGACATTTTCCCGCCAAAACAATTGTTGTTCTTGTTGTTGCTGGCCAGCAGTCTGGAAGTACACAATTGCTGCGGGATATCGCACAAGAGACAGAAAAATGTAACTATGTATTTACTACGACCGCGATAATGCCAAAAGACACGATTCAAGACCGAAAAACCGTTCAATTTTATATCAAAAACAAAAACCGCAAAACCGACCCAAATAAAGCCAAAACCGTTCACCGAGAAAATGTTCAAACCCGAAAAACCGTGCTATTTTACGGCGAAAACCGGAAAACCGAACAAAAAAATGGGTGAAACCGCGTAACCGTAAAACCCAAACACCCCCTCTTTACGCGGTTACTTTTCAGTTCAGCTTTGTTTTGATCTTCGACATAATCACTAGAATGGGGAATGATATATTGGTAGTACCCTCGAATGTTTGTCACAAAGTGGGGTTTAAGAAATTATTATGCCTATTGAGTCTTTTATGCCTATTGCCTCTGCAGGCTCTGAAGACTCTCTGAAGTTGCCTCGGACTTTCTTCACAGGACGGGAAATTAATTCCACATCAACGCAGTTTCTACTTATAGGCCTATACTTTGAAAATGGAACTAAAAATTGAGAATCAAAACTTAAATGTTTTTGCTTTCGGATTAAATACACCAGATCCTTCCACTAGATTTTGATCGCACCTCAAAATAGTTTCTCCGTAGCAAAGAGCGAGCTTGCTCTCACCCGACATTTCCATAACGTTCAAGATACGAGCTTGCAAAGTTCAACTTTAGAGTGCATCTGAAACCAGTGGTTTTGAAAATGGTCCTAGCCATGCTTTGATTTCATGGGCATTTTCCAAAGGAAGTTTCGACTTTTACATTTTTAGTTTTTACTTTTGAAAAGAATTCTACGTTGAGATGTTTCAATTGTTCTCGAAATAACTTTTCTTTCGAGGGAAATATCGTTACTTATATTGAAAAGTTATTTGTATTAACCCTATTCTAACCGGGTATATTTTTTTCGATTTTCTACCGGGGGGGGGCCGTTTTTTGCCCCCCCTAATTATCTCCGCAACTTTGACAGCTATGATAATGAAACTTGCACTGTATCACAAATGAACAAAGGAGAATTCAAAAATAGCATTAATTAGTTTGTAGTCATATGACTGGTTGCTAGGCAACCAAAAACAGGGATACTGTAAACCCAATGTGCCCTACGAACGACAGCATTGAGGATACGGAGCACTTTCTGTTGCTTTGCCCTTCATTTGACATTCAACGACGAGACCTTCTCGCTGGACTTTCGGAATTATTACGACCATTTGTTCAAATCGACAGCCTTTCAAACAACGATATAATACAAATTTTGTTGTATGGTGGTAAAGACCTTTCTAAGGACGTTAATAAAAATATACTTGAACTGACTCTAAATTTCATCCACAAAACTGGTCGGTTTGGTTAAGCAAATAATTTCCAACCTTTGTTTCACGCCACTTAGTCATTAAGTCCTTTTTTGTCCCTTTTTCGTTTGTTTGTAGATCTGTTTCACATTTGATGTAAGGCATTTATATTGCGAATGGCAATTTCATCCACATCAAATTTGGATATCCAGATCAATAATATTTTGAACTTTGAAACCTCGACCAGATAGCTCGGGCGCGGTGTTTGGGCGATGGGGACTCTGGAAAGGGGGCAGTGGCAGTGGCAGCGACAGTTGTTGTCGTTGTTGGTGTCTCCGCTCTGTTGTTCAGCATTATCGCATATGCTGGCCTGGCATCCAATGTGAAACAGACTCAGTATTTATTTATCAGTATTTAATCTTTAATGTGTAGCTTTTTGTAGTTGTATATTTGTTTGTAATTTAGATGTTCTTTATGTAAAGGCTGTGGGGTAGCCATGGTCTCTTGCTCCCTGTGGTATCGTCCTTGTAGTGTTGCAAAGTAGATTATAGGTAGTGTCGTAGTAATTCGTTTTTGTAAATCTTTAATTGAATATAAAAAAACAAAAACAAAAAACAATTCAAATTTTGATGAAATCGAGCTACTAGCATAAAAAGGTCTATTTTTACTAAATAACAAGGTAAAATCACCATAAAACTATCCAAATACCTTCTTGACATCCTTACTTTGCAGTTTCATGTAGTTTTATATCAATATTTTTGGTTCCTAATTAATTAACTAATTAATTATGGACAATAAGAGTCAATGTAAAATTGTTAGCGCAATAATGATGCTTAAACACCATCAATTTCGCATTTACTTGGTGAAATCAGACGTCTTCATCAATATTTGAAATCATTCCATGATTTTTCATGCAAAATTTACTAATTAATTAGGAATATGACGTCATAAAGATTGATGACGTCATATAATTTAAAAATTGCTGATGTCAGCAAATATAGATAAATTATATATCAAATTAAAGTACTCATCGAGAAGAATCGAATAGTATATATATTGATAAGATTGGAGAGCAATTAAAGAAATTAGAGCCATTTTAGTGATTTTCTTTGTGACCTGTCTCCAAATAAGGGCATCTGGTGGTCACGTGGTTAAACAATAGGCATTGAAATTTTAAGTTTTTGATTGCCGATTGAATTTTCATAAAAGTCAAGAAGTTTCAGCGTTATAGCTATCATCGTTTAGGAGCTATTAAAATAAGTTTGGTAGGGAGGGCGTTTTTCGCCCCCCCCCCCGGTTAGAATAAGAAGAAGAAAAAAGAACAAATGCACGCTGATCTTGGAGATGTGGCACAAGTTTATTATCCCCACCACATTTTTCTTCTTTTAATTTAATTAGGGTCGTGGTTGAGCGTATATGAATCTTTCCAAAAAGCAACAACTAAAAATAAATCCTTGAAATTCCTTTGGAAATGTCCATTAGCCCGTTATATAAAATCATGGTTAGGCCCTTTCTCAAAACCTCTGCTTTCAGGTGTACTTCAAATTTTGACTTTGGGAGCTCGTATCTCCGGTGTTTGGTGGACGATTTATAAATGTAAGGTACGTTCATTTAATTTGAAGATTAGAAAAATTTAGCTGTGAAGTCGGAAAGTCTTAATATCTTATCGTTTTGTTCCTTTTTCCAGTCAAAAGGGTACCTTTTTAGACAACCGCTGGTAGATCCTTTAAAGCTATTTAAGCTCAATTCACACTTAAGGCGATTTTGTGGTGCGATGCGGAGCGCGTGGCAAAGTTAAATTAATCCAACTTTGTCGCATTGTCGCGCTTTTTTATTATCTAGAATGTGTCAAGAACGACGCTTCAAGTGTGAATTCGGCTTTAGGGAAGATGCCTGCTAATACTCAGCTGAGAGGTTGCTCCACAATTTCGCTCTTCTCCCTTTATTTTCTTGGGCAAACTTATGACTGTCTCTGTGTTACGCAGGTTATGAGAGGAGCATTGTGAGTTTCTTGTGAGAATGCCACATATCATAATTATGACTTCTTCTCTTTTTTTAGGTATGGTGACATCACACCAGCATCAGTTATTGGGAAAATCTTTGCAATGTTTTGGTCATTAATGGGCCTAATTCTCCTTGGCTTTCTCAGTGGTTCTTTGTCAACAGTCCTGACCGCTTCTGAAAACCCGATTGCGAAACCCAGTGCACCGAAAACAGGGGTAAGTACAGATTGTTGGTCCTATTCGTCCAGACGGCTTGACGTCACAGCAGCAATGGAAACACGACGCCATGTTGTTTTGCGGAAAATCTGTGGAAAATTCTCTGTAGGTTTCTATGGGAATTTGCAGAAGTTGCTATAATCAGTAGGCCTTACAATTCCCCTGAATATATAGGGTATAAATCAAACACTTAATGCTCACCTTCTGAATTAGATAGGTAAAATCCTCGAGGCAGATGTTTAGATATATCCTTCTTCTTTTGATATATATTTGTGACTACACTTAATGATAATGATAATAAATTTATTTAAAGTTGATCTATTTACAATAGTAATATAATTACTAATTCATACCAACTATTTACAAAAACAACTTTAACAGAAAATATACAAATTTACAATTCTGGCTATTTACAAATCCGGCAATTACACTTCTCGCCAGGCCAGTATCGCTCTTTATCGCTCTTTTGAAAGCTGCAATTTTTGGAAGTGCTTTTAGCTAACTTAGGGCCTGTTTATATGAGGAAAACCACCTCACCTGCCAGACCCGGGGCTGACAGGCGAGACTCCATCTCCCCATAAGATTCTTTATAGTTTTCATTTTGCTTTTATATGAGGAACCCAACACCACCGGTATAGTGAGATCTCACCTCACCAGAGGTGAAATCTCACCTAGGTGAGGTGAATTTTCCATGTAAACGAAACACCACCGGTGTAGTGAGGTGAATTGGTTAATTCGTTGATTCGTTGATTCGTATTGGTTGATACGTTCCGATTTCACGGAAGCGAGATTTTACCCCATCTCGCCTCCCAGCCCCGAGTCTGGCAGGTGAGGTGTTTTTTCTCGTGTAAACAGGCCCTTAAAATCGTCACTTGCACAACACGATTGTTCGCCATGCTGATTTCCGGTTGTTGTTGTTTATTTATTTTAATTCGATATTCACATCGCTAACACTATATGCAATATATACAAAGTTAACTAATCTAAATCGATTCAATTTTAAATATATACAAAATTGACTGTTCAATAAAATTAAAACTACTGCTGGCACTACATTTACATTCTGGGCCATTCCATTGCTTTATCATAAGTTTAAGGGTTAAATTTTTTCAATTTTTCTACGGATTTCATTTTTTTTTGGCAAGCCATTTCATATTTGAGGCCCAACGGACTCCGGGCATCTTTGCGGCTTCATTTGTTTTGACTTGTTGCTTGAGAGACCCTTGTCTTTGATTGCTGATCGTTTTGTCATGACATTTCAATCAAAAGCAACTGATCTTATTGTTACAAGATCTGCCCTTGTTTGGCTTATACAGCTGACAAGCAAGAGGCAGAAATGTTTTATGCGCGCGCAGGCTGAGGGAGAGCTTGCGTGTCATATCTTAAATGAATGGATACAACGATAGGAAGGAATTCTGCCCTCTCTAATTTCCAAAGCAACCCGCAGGCGCAAAGTGCTCTATGTACAGCGGTCAAAACATTTCTGCCTCTTGCTCAGGTGACAATCATTCAACTATTTTCCAGGTTGGAATGGTGTTGGATACTTGGGAATTGGCTGTGGCAAAAAAGAAAGGCATGAATGTTGGTAAGGTTCAGATTTCAAACATTTATTGATTTTCAATGGACAATAACGCTAAAGATGGCGGCCGCGCAAAGCATGCTGGTAAAAAGCTCCCTGACGACCACCTAACGACAGGAAAACTTTGGTCTGCCTTTTCGACTGCCTAGCTGTGGTAAAGCTCTCATGGTAAAGTAATCAATATAAACAAATAGGAGAATTATTTTGTAATTCGAGCGCGAATCTTTAACTAAAACTTCAATTCGAATCAAAAACTTTACTATTTCTGCTTTGAAAAGCTTTCCTTTCGAAACATGTTGCATTCGAATTTAAGGTCGATTCGAATTCAAGCTAGGTAGTTGAAATGGCAGACCGAAATTGTTAATGTCGTTAGGTGGTCATCAGGGAGTTTTTTACCAGCATGCTTTGCAGTAAAACACTACAGAGTCTTTGGAGCCGCCATCTTTAGCGTTATTGTATTATTTGAACTTGTTTTTAGCCCTGGTTGAACCCAACAAGCAGCTATTGTTTCGCAAACAATTGAGATGTGCTTGTGAAGCAATACTGCCAGTTTGGCTATGTCTCAAACATTGCTTGACCTAGCCCGGGGGGGGGGGCACTTGACCAGATTGTGATTGGGGATGTGCCACTCAAGCTTAAAAACATACCCTTTCCTTATGCCAATTTTTCGAAACTGTATACTCTACCGTATACCAATCTTTTAGAAAGTGGCCTATTTATTGGTACCAAAATCACAAAAATAAATACCGTTCTTTATACCAAAATCGTGAAACTCGATACCGTGTTCCTTACACCAAAATCGTGAAAACGATACCCTTCCCGATGGCACATCCCCATTACCCAAAATATACATAGTCCCCCCGGACTTAGCAAGGTTGCTCTGTATTTATTTATTTTATTTGTTTAGTTTTGAAAAAATTGACGTTTCGGGACCTTTCGCACTTGTCCCTTTTCAGGAGTACGCTGTCAATACGATAGGGGCTCACACTGCTCCAACCTAACGGCGTTGTTAGCTCTCCTCTAAAAACAAAGGTATTTTGCTAGTAGCTGGGAAGAAGTGCCAATCGCGAGTTTGTAGGCCATTCTGGGGCCATTCATTTATTTTTTCAATTACAACTTGTTTATACAGAGTAACAAACAATAAAGTTATCAAACTGCTTCAACAATTGGCCTGTTAAAGAAATAAAATCTAATTATAACTAAAGTAACTAGCAATAACAATAGTCAGAGAGTGCTGCGTGTAGTGGGTTTACTCACAAAAGTTGTTGTCAAAATGTTTACGATTGCGATCAATAGCAACGTGTGCAGGAAATGGTTTCTTATAAGAATCTCTAAACTCTCGGAATTATGAAACTCCCAAAATAGTTGCATAACAAATTGGTTTATTACCTTTTAATTAAGTCAATTGTCCATGAATATATTGCTATTTGTCCTACGCAACAGTAAGATATTCATGCCATGCCTTCTCTTTTCATGCTGCGCATGAAAGCCATAATTGACAGCCATAATTTGGTCTGCAAAATTATGAAAAACACACAGACAGACAGAGTACAAATTGCTGGAATTGAGCAAGAATATAATGCAGCAACAAAAAGTTACAATTTACATAATGTAGAATAGGCTACCCCTAACCCTGCTACCCCTGACTACCCATACCCCCGACTATCCCCTCTTCCCCTGACTATCCCCTCTACCACTGATTACCCCTGCTGAACATTGGCAGTGTATTTCTCCTCCAACAGATATGAACTTCACAAGTTACTCCATTTTGTTGGATGCAGTCGCAAACGGCAGTATTCGATATGGAATCATGGACGCAAAGATATCCAAAGTTTGGGCTCCTAAACTTGTAAAGGAAAAAATCAGTGTAAAGAGAGCATTAGACTTAGATGCCGCAATAGGAGTATACGCTGCTGGGAATGCCAGACAAATGTTTGCCTGTTTCGAAACTTACGTCAAGGAAGAGGCATCGACTATTTTGAGTCAAGTGCAGGATGCAGTCCAGGTATGACATGTTTGGTTTGTTAGAAGTGTAAAGTACAATAAAGTTAACCCTATATGGACCAGGCGATTTTCGATTCAGTTC